>PVKA01005275.1:0-91735 GCA_004027165.1 Ctenomys sociabilis
AAGAGTGTGCCACACCCACCTGCAGCTACTTTCACCTGCATTTCTTTTTTTTTTTTGATTGTATAAAATACTTTATTGAGTTTTTTTAATTTGATACATCTCTCCACCATATTACAATTTAGCCATTAAACTTGTAGCTTCATCAACATTAACTGGTTCATTTTCATGATGCAATTGATTAATCTGCTCTTTCTTTGAAGGTTCAAGGGTCAGCCTTTTTGAGAAGTAAGCAAGTTCCTTCTGAATATTTACAAAACCTTTATTCATTCTGTGCACTTTTTCATCATTCACAATGTTTATCTTCTTAAGATAACTGGTTTCGCTTTGTTTTTGGACTTAAAGGTTTTTTTTGGCTGGCTCTGTGAAATATGTTCTCGGGCTTCGCCTTCTTAATTTATTCTTGGCCATTGTCTTTGATATCCTCCTGCAGCAGCTCAAGCTCCAGGGTACGCCATCTACATGTTCATCTGCATTTCTAAGAGACAGTTTTATTTTCCTTTACTCATTTTACTTCCCTTTAGTATTTTAATCACTTTTGTTGCTGGGCTGAAATACACCTGCAATTGAAAGGTGTTTATTTTGGCTCCAGATTACAGTGCTCAGTCAGCAAGCTCCCAGGCAGGAAGGCAGTGTCTGGTGGAGAAAAGTTGCTGACCTCACGACAGAGAAGCAGGAGTGATGGGTGGGATGCAGCCATCCAGGCCATGACCCTGAGGCAGGAAGATAGTCTGTGGTGTAGCTGGCTGCAGAGGCATGGCCTGTTCATTGAAAAATCCCAGGACACAAGCATAAAACAATTCTCAAGAACCTGTATGTGGACTTCTCAGGGTACCCTAGCAGTTTTTTATTCTCTCTCTCTTTTTTTTTTTTTTTTTTTTTTTTTTGCAGGGGCAGAACCAGGGATTGAACTCAGGCCCTTGCGCTTGCCAGGGAAGCACTTATTCTACTGAGCCATCTCCCCAGCCTTCCTAGCAGTTTTTTGATAGGATAACCCTTGTGTGTGATGTCTGTTTGGGAAAATATGAAAAAGACAAAGTCTACCTCTAATAAATGTGAAAATTTGCCACCATTTTGCTTGGTTCACTCAATTCTTTGTTCAAAACATAAAAGAACCTAGAAACTACTACTAAGCAGAAGAGACCTTCACACCCTAGAACCCCAGTGGCCCAGCTCTTCCAACCAGGCGCCCACCTAACAACAAGCCCACTATATACCATACCTCCCCATACTCCAGTCACTCAAAGCTCCCTGCCTTTAGGCACATGAAGCTTTAGGGAAGCACCTATATACAAAACATAACACTTCCCCAAAGTTTATTTCAAGAAACTCTATTACTATTTACTATCCATATTACTGTAGGCAGCTAAACTAGATAGAAATATTATAGGTAATCAGACAGGGCTGGGCCCTCCAAGCAGACAGCATGGAAGACAACATATCTTGTAACTATAGGAGAGACAGACACTTCCACTATGGGCCAAACCTCAAGACATAGCAGCCTTTCCTTTTTATTTTGAGATATGGACTCACTAATTCTACAAATTGTCCAGGCTGGGCTAAAACTTGCAGTCCTCCTGCCTCAGTCTCCCAGAGTGCTGGAATTATAAGTACCCATTACTACATCTGCCTAAAACACACCTTAGCATTCTTTCCTCAAGGCAGGGTTATACCTTACACCTCAGTGGTAAGGCTCACAATATACTATTATCTAATTGCTAAAACAATCTGGAAATACAATTGTAGTCTACAATAAGTAATTATAGCAAGCATACTATTTTTTTCTTCTGAAAGACAAGTTTAAAAATAGTACACTGCTTTTTAAATGACTAATTTTTCCAAAGTACTTTTAAGTAACTGATCTACAGAGTTTTGTTTTATCTTCCTCTACCCCTAACCAAGGATTGAACTCAGGCCCTTGCACTTGGCAGGGAAGTGCTTATTCCACTGAGCCATCTCCCCATTTTTCTTAATGCTTCCTTGCTTTTTTTTTTTTTTTTTTGAGACAAGGTCTCATGTAGTTGAGGCTGGCCTTGAATTCTTACCTAGCCCAGGCCAACCTCCAACTCATAGTGATCCTCCAGCCTCATCTCTCAGTGCTGAGATTTACAGGCATGTGCCAGCACACTCTCTATTTTTTTTTTTTTTTTTTTTTTGGTGGAACCAGGGACTGAACTCAAGCTCTTACGCTTGCCTGAGAAGCACTTATTCCACTGAGCCATCTCCCCGGCCCTCATGCATTTTCTTTTTTAATTTTTTTTCTTCATGCATTTTCAACTCTCATTTTTTATTTATTCCTCTTTTCTACCCCAATCCTTTCTGTCTTGATACTGGGGCTTTACTGATTTCCTCCTCAATAAAAGCGTATCTAGAAAATGTTTTCCATTTTTATCACTTAACCCTAAATTCTCCATGTGTGAATCCTTTAATGCTTCTTCATACAAATCCTTCAAACACTTCCTCATTAGTGCTGAACAGAAAGTTTACTTCATGAGCACAAAATGGAGATGATGCTATAGAACATACAAAGAGCTAAAAAAACTCTTGAATCTCATCCTTCCATATTCTGCATCTCCAGACCTAGAAACTATCTGAGCAATAGCAGGCATCCGTGAAGTTCCAACCCAATATCCACTTCCACTCTGTCCTTACTATACGAGTTCCAATGTTATTCAAATTTTTACATCAGTCTTTTCCCTCACATTCCCATCTGCTCTTACTCATATGGGTGGCACAGTAAGAAAGCCACAAAAGGATGCAGAGGATTGAAAAGCACAGAAAAAAAAACAAAAAAATCTGCAGGTGGAAAGAGGTGAATATCCTGAGAAAGAAAGTATGCTTTCCTTCTAAAGGGCATAACCAGTCCCTGCCCTCCCCACTGACTAGAGTACAGAATGATTACATGTGCCTGACAATGTCCAGGTCATGGTTCTATCGCTGCACAGATGAGCTGCGAGGTATGCTGCCAGGTATGAAAAAAAGTTTTTAAAAAAATGTTAAACAACTGTTCTTTGAGTGTTCAGTTATTTGTGGGAGAAAACTTGCCTAATTATCCAACCTTTTGTCTGATAATTCCAGATAAGGACCAAATATCAAACAGTCCTATACCACAATAAATGAAAGGTGCCCATGTACTGCAGTCAGCTCCACTCTAAGACCCACCCAACCTGGCTCTAAAAGGGATCAATACCAAAAGCACTGGAACTTTTCACTCCAACTGATGCTATTACCAGACCTCAATGCTAGACCAATGTAGAAGCCAAAAACCCCACATTTCAACTGTTTTCGGAGAATGAAACAAAAAATAACAATCACACCATTCCCAAATGACTCTCATATAAGCTTCTTGGAAATTAGGTAACCTGATTCTTTCAATCAACTAAAATTTTACCTCTGCATTTTCTAACCTGACTCTGAAGTAAGTATTAACAAGCAAAAAAACAAGAAAAGATGCAAGTGGGGCCAAGGAGATGGCTCAGAAGAATAAGTACTTCCCTGGCAAGCGCAAGGGCCTGAGTTCAATCTACGGTTCCACCCAAAAAAAAAAGAAAAGATGAAAGAAAAATAAGTAAAATGGATATCACCCCATTTTCTAATATGGTTTTTAAGCTGCTCTGAACATTGATAACAATAGCATCACACCACAGTTTATCCCTTAAAAGGATATCCTAAAGGCAACTTTCTATGTGGAAAAAAGAAAATAGGGATCTATTACAGTAAACTGAAAACTGCTGTTTTCAGAATAACCTTATCCTTGAATTCTTTAACTTAATTCTTCACAAACAATTTTGAAAGAATTATTTGTACATTAGCTATTTATTACTTATTTGACTATTTAATACCCAGTGAATGTACACTAGTGTGTAAGTTGAAGGCTAGTCATTGGTGCTTGTTTTGTTTTGCTTTGTTTTCCTTTGCTTTGCTCTGCTTTGTTTTGTTTTGTACTGGAGACTGAACCTAAGACCTTTAAAGCTAAACTACAAGCCCAGATGTTTTATTTTATTTTTGGGCACAAGATGTCGCTAAGTCACTAAATTGCACACGTGTGCTCTTCCTGCCTCAGACTCTAGAGCCACAGTGACTACAAACTCACTGCCTTCACTGTGCAGTTAGGGCTGGCCTTGAATTTACTTTGTACCGCCTTGAACATGGATCCTATTGCCTCAGACTCCCAAGTGCTGGGATCGCCTACCAGGTTAGCCACTGGCTATTTAAAGAGTACTTTTTACTTGAACAATTTAAGTAATCAATGTCCTTATCTGCTTTCCTATCAAACATACCTGATAAGACTGGCTAAGGCTTTGTCAATTTAACTTAATCTTTCAATCACTCTTCCATTCACTGATACTTTGTACTACATTCTTAGTCACCACCACATTAATTTCTGGCTGACCTTTATAAGCTCCCTTGCACAAGTTTTGGTTTTGATTTCCTCTTCTTGTTCTACAATTCTTAAGTTCAACATTAGGTTATTAGGTATTTAGGCCTTGAAATACTTCACTCCCTCTGTGTTTTGGTTTTTTCTTTTTTTATGCCAGGAAGTAAACTCAGGATCTTATGCTTGCGAGGTAGGCACTGTGCCACTGAGCTACATCCCTGGCTGTTTTTCTGATATGGGTATCCACCACTATAAACTTCCCTTGTAGGACTGTTTTCACTGTGTCCCATAAATTCAGGTATGTTGTACTGGCATTATCATTTAATTGTAGAAACTTGTCTAATTTCTTAATTTCACCTGTGACCCATTGGTTGTTCAGGAGAGTATTATTTAATTTCCATGTGTTTATGAAGTTCTTTTTTTTTGTCTTGTTGAGACAGGGTCTCACTATGCAGTTCAGGCTGGCCTTAAACTGACTTTGTAGCTCAGGCTGGTTTCGAACTCACAACAATCCTCCTGCCTCAGCCTCCCGAGTGCTGGGATTACAGGCCTGCACCACCACACCCAGCTCTGTTTATGAAGTTCTTATGGTTTCTTTTGCCACTGATTTTTAATTTCATTTTACTATCATCTAATAATAACCACAGGGTAATTTCAATTCCTTCACCTTTATTATGCATATTCTATGAGTTTGTATGTGGTCTATTTGCAGAACATCCCATGCACAGCTGAGAAGAATGTTATTCTGTAAGCACTTGCCTGGCAAGCACAAGAGCCTGAGTTCAATCCCCACTTCCACCAAAAGAAAGTTATTCTGATGCTGTGGGTGGAACACTCTATAGATATCTACTTCCATTTGTTCAGGAGTTTTGTTCAGTTCTGATATTTCATTATTGATTTTTCTCTAGTTGATAGGGATAGGGAGGCCCCTGTTACAATTGTATTAGTGTTCATTTGATTGTTCACATGTTAATATTTATTTTATATAGTTGGGTACACTGGAATATGGTGCATATATCTTTATGATGTATTTCTTCCTCTAGGATTGTGCCCTTTACAAGAATATAGTCACCTTCTTTGTCTCTCTTAATCAGGCTTAAACTGAAATCCACTTTGACTACAAAGAGAATAGCTACCCTTGCTTTGTACCAGATTCCTATCACATGGAGTTGTGTTTTCCATGCTTTGACTTTCAGTTTATGAATTTAGTTTTGAATTAAATATTTCTTATATGCAACATATCATTGAACCTTGCTTCTTGATCCATTTCGTGAGTCTATTTCTTTTGATTGGTGAATTAAGACAATTTACATTGATGGCTAAAACTAATATGTACTGATTAATAATTATCGTGTTATTTTCCTGTTGCTGGCTCCTCCTTTCCTATCCAATCCTCTATTTAATTGTTTGCCTTGTGGAATGGATTCCTTCTGTTGGAATTCATAGAGGTGTAGTCTTTGTTATCTCTTTCTAGAACATCTTTGAAAATATTTGGGGGTGCTGATTTGGTGGTCATGAATTTGTTCAGGTGTTCTTTCTCATGGAAGTATCTTTTTTCTCCATCAATTCTGAAAGATAGCTTTGTGTTGTTAATTAATCTGGGATGGCAACTGCTTTTTTTAGGGTTTTAAATACTTAACTCCAAGCTCTCCTTTACTTAAGGATTTGTGTCTGCTGTAATTCTGTTGGGCCTTCTTTTATAGGTGATTTGTTTATTTTTTCCAACAGCTTTGTTTTTTTCCATATGTGTATTTGGTACAGGGTCTCGCACTCATGGTGATCCTCTTGTTTTCAGCCTCCCCAGCACAGGAATTATAGGCATGTGCCAACATCATGTCTGGACTCTGTTGCTGACTCAGTGTATCTCATGAACAGGGCTGGCACGGCATGCAGGACTGTGGAGAGAACCCTGGTTCCTGAGCTTGCAAAAGCAGGCACTTTGCTGAGCTATCTCACCAGCCCTCTAACAGCTTTTAATACCGTTCTTGTGTTGAATTTGTGGGCTCTTGACTATTATATGCCTTGGCATAGATTTTTTTTTATCCTAGCTAATTGGAGTTTTATATGGGTCACTTATCAGTATGTCAAATTATTTTTCCCTCCTTGGGAAGTTTCCTGCCATTACCTCTGTGAACAAGTTTTTTATGTCATTTGTACTACCTCCTGCTTTTTCATTGACTCAAATCAATCTTATCAAATTTCAAGCCAAATTGATCAGAAGAGACAGAGTAAAGGGAACAATTCAACAGAAAGAGATCACAATTATAAATAACTATTCACTGAATGTTAGTACACTCAACATTATAAAACAAAAACTATTAAACTTAAGGGGACAGATAACATCAACACAACAAGTTCCCAACTTACAAGAGTGAAATTAATGAAATCTGTACAAGTTCCACAAAAATAAGTTCTCTTCAGATACAATGTTTATAAGTCAGAATCATTCATATGTCCAACAAAGTGAGTCGAGTACACTTTTGACACAAATACACAACTAAATGTGAGATCTGTTAGTATCTGTAAAAGTTTGCAACACAAATATGCATAAGTTGGGAATTTACTATATAATCTTAATGGAGGACTTAAATATCACAGTCTCACAGACAGGAGAACCAGACAGAAAAATCAACAAAGAAACATCAGGATTAAATTAGACTATTGAACAAATACAATTAACAGGTATTTATACAATGTTCTATCCAACAATAGAACATACATTTTTCTCAATAGCACATGTAACATGCTCCAAAATAGATTACATGTTAGGCCATAAAGCATGCCTAAATATAAAAATTGAAGTAATCAGCATAATGCAGAAAGCAAAACAAGTCACAGAAACTACACAAATATTTGAAGATTAAATGAGACATTACGAATAATCAATAGATCACAGAAAAAAATGAAAAAAAAAAAAGAGTTCCAAGAATCAAATCACAATGGAAACATAACATATAAAAACCTTTGGAACAAATGAAACTATTTCTAAGATGGAAGTTTATTGCTACAAATGTACACATGAAAAGAATACCACAATCCCAAACAAATAACTTAATAATTCCTCTCAATGCCCATCCAAATCTGAAGTTAATAGAAGGAAAAGAACTATAAAGATCAAAGCAAAAACTAATGAATTTTGTAAACATTCCATATTATGTTATGAAAGCAACACATTACTATGGAAATAAAATATCCTACCGTTCAGCACTGAATGCTGACTCTGTGTCAATGTACACAACAGCTCCTTCTAATCCTCCCATGTTGGTGGGTAACGTAGCCAACACACTCATCATTGTACAAAACTGGGTTTTCCCACAACCTGGGGGACCTGTAATCTAAAAACAAAAAAATAATTTTTTATTCATTTGTGTAATACCACAAGCCATTCAAAATAAATCATTTCAAGAACTTGAGGCAAAAACAGTGTACTCCAGGAAAAAATTAAGCCTTACTACCCTAAGGCATCCATTGCATTGAAAGGACAATATAATTAACTTCCCTAAAATCATAGTTGATTTCCCAGTGTCAGTAGAGCTGTTTCTTGTACTTATCTTCTACTGCTACATTCATTTACAATTATCTATTATAACACAGAAGACATCTGAAATTCTGCACACTCCAAAACCCCTCACTAACTTGTCTCTGGCATTCTATACTTTTGAAGGCAGAAGTACTTTTCAGTAACAGCTACTACTCACAGTTTGCTAGTTCATCTTTAGTTAGCCAGAACCACTTAACCCCTAGGTATTACTATAAAGAGAGAGAAAGCTATCTATAAAGACATGGTAGCCAAAACAGAAAAATTGCCCTTTTGTTCAACTTCAGAAGACCTCAGCTATCAACACATCTCACTGCCTTCTTGAAAACATATAACAAAATAGTGCTTTTGACAAAACATTTTTATTTCCTATCGTTATGGTTTGTGTCTAGTTGTTCGCCCAAAGCCTCTTGTATGTCATGGGGCAGAAGCAGCTGGAGGAGAAGCATGTGGCTTGAGGGGCAGGGCCAGAGAGGTGCAAACTATTAAACTGACAGTATGTACTGCCCAGGCCCCCAGCCTGGTGGCCTCTCTTGGAGGTATGGAGTGGGTTATCCTGGATACGGTGGCACCCTAGCCTCTCCTCCACACCCCGTAGAGTGGGGGCAGTGTGCTGAAATCTCCAGTAACTATGAGCTAAATAAACCTTTCCTTCCCTTATTTTGAGTGTCGGGTATTTGTTCCAGCAACAAGAGAAGAGTAACTAAAACAGAATTTGGTACCAGAGGAGTGGGGCCATTGCAATAGCTAAACTTGACCATGTGGATTACCAGGTTTTAGGAATGGCTTATGGGAAGAGACAGGAAACATTTGGAGATGAAACTTACAAAAGAAGCACTGGAACAGCTTTGGCTGTTCTGTAGGGAAGATTTTAGTCAGAGCTCAGACCAGAAGGGTGATAGAAAACCTGCCTATAAAGACCAGGCTGGGGAGGTTTCTGCTGGGAAGAACAACTGCATTGGTTGGTAGACTCCAGATCATTTGTGTTTTGGCTTGGCAAAATGTCTGAATTTTGCCATGTCCAGAGACTTTGCCTGAGACTGAGATTAAGCATGGTGGACTGACTAACCTTTCAAAGAAAATCTCAAAGCAATCAAGTGTTGGGGCAGTGGCATGGTTATTGTTGGAGGCTTGTATTCAGATTTATTTTGAGAATGAAGACCAAAGAGCCCAGCAGAATGATCTAAACCATTATGAGTTTGGCCAGAAAGGAAGCACCGCAAAAGCTGTGGACTGCAAAGATAGAGCTGAACTCGCCATTGCTCATGAGGAAGAGAATAGGCCTTTTGGCTAAGATCATGCGTAGTATGAGGAAGAGAATGGAAAGAATAGCCTGAGGGCACCACAGGAGGCACAGGACTCCATCCTTTGCAGCCTGAGAACCCCAAGCATAAAGGACTTTGCTTTGAGGAGAAATCTGCAGAGCCCCCATGCTCCACAATGGTGGCTGCAGCCACATCAGGTTTCAGAAAAGCACCAGCATAGAGAATTTGCTCCTCCAAGTCAGGGTCAGAGTGCTCAGCAATCCTGGCACTCGATCCCTACAGCCAAGAGAGAGCAAAGTCTGGCTACTGCTCCAGCTGGCAGCAGACCTTTGCATCATCCACATGGTGCTGGTTTTAGGTGCATACAGAATGCAGGAGTTCTGAGGTTAAGAAGGCTTCCACCTAGATTTCAGAAGAAGACCTGGGAAGTGTGCTTCTGAGAGGGCAGTGTGTGAAGCTGTGAGTGAGAAGCCTATTCAGTGGAAACCCCAGAAATTTTTTTTTAACCCCAGAAATTTGGAAAAGCCAGGAAGGTGGACATTTAAGGGAAATTGCAAGGAGGGAGAAAAGCCGGCCTGAGAGAGAAGCCATGGGAGCTACAACCACCAGAGGTGCCATAAGGGTGGAGCCACGTGGAGCCCACAGTTTGCCAGATTGCTTCAGATGTTCCACATAGAACTACAGGACTTAATACCCTGCTGGATTTTGGACTTGTTTTGGCCCCAATGGTTTGTATCCTCCAGTGTATACCTTTTGGAAAGGCAATGTTTATCTTGCCTTTGAATGTTGGATGTATTTAATTTTTTATTTGTACAGGGCCTCACAGCTGAGAGTTTGCCTTGGATCTTGGAGGTCACTTGGGACTTGGGACTTTTCAGCAATGCTGACACTGTTGGGACTTTGGCAACTCTTAGAGATGGACTAAAATGCCTTTTGGACGAATGGATGTACATGACACTTTGGGGGCCCGCGGGCGGAATGTTATTGTTTGTATCTAGTTTTCCCTCCAAAGCCTCATGTAGGTCATGGAGTAGAAGCAGCTGGAGGAGCAGCATGTGGCTTGAAGGGCAGGGCCAGAGACGTGAGAATCATTAAATTAACAGTACACACTGCCCACCCCCACCAGACCTGGTAGCCTCTCTTGGAGGTATGGAGCGGGTTATCCTGGACTCAGTGGCGCCCCAGCCTCTCCTCCAGACCCTGTAAAAAGGGGTAGTGTCTTGAAACCCCCAGTAACTGTGAGTTAAATAAACTTTTCCTTCCCTTATTTTGATTGTTGGGTATTTGTCCCAGCAACAAGAGAAGAGTAATTAAAACATCTATCTAGAAAAAAAATCTTTGAGGCCTGCAAGGTAGAACAGCAGACTAAGCACCTGCTTAGACAAGCTCAGGGACCCCCAGCACCACATGCCGTGCCAGGTCCACCCCTGCGTGCACTGAGCCAGTCACTGAGTAGTCCAGGCGTAGTGGTGCATACCTGGAATCCCAGCACAGAGGAGGCTGAAAACAGGAGGATCACTACGAATCCGAGCTGTGTAGTGAGACATTAATAAATTAGAAAAAAAGAAAGAAAGAAAGAAAGAAAGAAAGAAAGAAAGAAAGAAAGAAAGAAAGAAAGAAAAGAAAAGAAAAGAAAAGAAAAGAAAAGAAAAGAAAAGAAAAGAAAAGAAAAGAAAAGAAAAGAAAAGAAAAGAAACTTTGATATTTATTTAAAAGAATTTTTGGTGATCTTCCATAAATATCTGATATACTTTAAACTTACAAAAGTTTTTGGTGTTTTGTTTTGTTTTTAAATAACATAGTCTAGGCTGGCCAGATAACAGATTAAAGCACCTGCTTAGGCAGACACAGAGGTTAGTGGTTCAATCTCTAGCCTGCCCTGCCAGCCCCACCTCGGGGTATGCTGAGATAGTGACTGAGACTGCTCATGGTGGTGCATGCCTGTAATCCCAGCACATGGGAAGCTGAAAACAGGAGAATGACTACAAGTCTGATCTGTGTAGTAAGACTCTGTAGTCCCTGTAGACCCTGCATTAAAATACAAATAAAAAAGAGTCCTTTTCAAAGGAAAAGTTACTTATATTTTAATGAATGAATAATTCTCCTATGCTATGTATTAGTAATGTATTATCCTTGAAAGAACAGAGAATATAGTCACTCACATCCTCCTCTGTGTATTATAGTAAAATGAGAAATTTTAATAGAAACATGTTAGAAGTTTCACCAGTGCATTTATATATTCATATTGACAATGACACTGAGAAAATACCAATGAACTTTTTTTTTCACTGTGGGAAAATAAAGAAAAAAGTAAAAAAAATCTCAGGCAGAAATGTAAACAGTTTGAGATGAAGCTGAGAAACACACACGGTAAACATAATACAACCTAAGTACTGTTTTATAATGTATACAGTAATGGCTCAACACTTTGAGAATAATTATTGCTACCAATAAAAGCGCTTGCTTGATCATAACTAACAACTGGAGAGGTCTCCACACTTCTTTGATCATATATTTTAACAAAAACATTTTATTGTACTGTCCTCCAATAAGCACATGATGGGCTTGTGGGTTAGCTCAGTCGTTTAAGTGCCTGCTTGGGCAAACCTAGTCAGACCTAAGGGACAGTAGTTCAATCCCCAGCTCCACCCTTAAGGCAGCCTAAGCCAGCCAAAAACAAAAATCCTTCAGAAAGTACATGTTTACTAGCATACATTATTTTATTAATATGTTCAGGATAATATAAAATACACATAAAATAAAAATTAAAAACAAGTATTACAAGCACTAAAACTATTTTCATATCTTTTCAATCTTTCTAGAGATTGCTTCTTCAGAAAAACATCAATGTTTTTAGAACAATGATAAAAATGAAATTATAATAACCTCTAAAATACTGATTTAAATATTTGTAACTTTATGATTGAATTGTTGATTGAACTATTTTACCACTTAATGGTAATGGCTATAGAGCCAAGGAAGGGAAAACTGCAAAGGTGGAAGAATAAAAACTAAAAAAATACATCATTTTACTCAAACATGGTGGCACACACCTGTACTCCCAGAACTCAGGAGGCTGAGGTAAGAGGACTGTAGTAAGTTCAAGGCCAGCTTTGGCTATAAAATAAGTTCAAGACCAGACAAAGAGGCTAGGAGTTTGATTCCCCAGGCCTGCTGTGCTGGTCCCGCATTTAAATTAAATTAATAATTTACTTTTAATTAAAAACATAACTTGTTGGACTTAACTAAATCACTACAATTTTTTTTCTTCAATTCATTTCCACATTTCCTCATGTAAATCAATTGTTCTTAGAAACTAACCAAAAGATGTTGCATCTTAACTTTTTACGTATTTAGCACAGGGTGCACAGGGTCTCACTACACAGATTGGACTCATAATGATCCTCCTATTTTCAGCCTCCCAGGCACTAGGATTACAGGCGCACACCACCACACCCAGTGTCAATCGCAGGCTCAGCCAGCACGGGATGCCCAGGATTGAACCCCGGTCCTGCTTCTGCCTAAGCAGGCTCTTCAATTTGCTGAGCTATGTGGCCAGCCTTGATCTTAACATTTTTAACAATAGATTGAAAAAGATACTAAGGGTTTTTTTTTTTCTTGTTTGTTTTTTGTTTCTATTTTCTTTATTTCTACTAAAGCTTTTTTTTTTTTTTTAACTAAAGCTTAACAATCAGAAAAGTATATAAATCATATATGATCGCCAAAATGATAAATTTCCATCAAGACACTCATGGGCCACAATATATGTGGCAGTATTTGGGTGGGCAGTGGGTATTTTTAATTGACAAAAAATAACTGCATATGTATCCAATGTGATGTGTACACTTCTGTGGAATGACTAAAATCATGTTAATGTACTTATCCATCACTTCACGTTCTTAACATTTTTATAACGAATTTAAAGTCTACTCATTTACCATTTTTTTTTTTTTCCAGAACCAGGGATTGAACTCAGATCCTTGCACTTGCCAGGAAAGGGCTTATTCCACTGAGCTATCTCCCCAGCCCCTCACTTAGCAATTTTGAAACACATAACAATTAACTAAAATCACCATGCTTCCCTAAACACTAAGTCTTTCTTCCTACATAAGTGAAACTTTGCACCCCATCATCCCTCCCCTATCCACCTGTTAAAACTTTATGTGGAAGAATTTTCAAAAGTATAGAAATTATTATCTTGAGTTTTAGTGGGGAGTTTTTGCTTTTTTTTTTTGGTTTTGGTTTTGTTTAATTAGCACACATAACACCTGGCAAGGTGGCACAAGTTCAAACAGCCTGGGCAATTCAGCAAGATTCTGTCTAAAACTTTAAAAAATGTAAAATGGAAGTTGGGGAGGCTGTAAACAGGAGAATCATTACGAATCTGATCTAGTAGTGAGACCCTGAACACCCTGTAGACCTTCCTAAAATACAAAAAAAAATAAATAAATAAGAAGGAAAAGTTATAGTAGAGGAAGAAAAGGAGAAGAGGAATACAAATAGAACATTTTTCATGAACATATACATCTTTAATCACAAAAATCACGTAAGATTTCCAAAGATGGATTTTTAAAATACTCTCTAACTGGCAAGTGCCAGACCCTGAGCTCTATTTCCAGCACCAAAATATAATAAAAAAATTTTTTAAACACTCTGTCATTTTTATTTCTGCTTTTTTCCCCCTGCCTTTTAAGAGGGCAGTTATTTTTAACACTTGTTGTGAAAATAATCTCCTTTAAACAAAAGGAGTATTCCACTTATTTCTGCTTTTTTCCCCCTGCCTTTTAAGAGGGCAGTTATTTTTAACACTTGTTGTGAAAATAATCTCCTTTAAACAAAAGGAGTATTCCACTTATTGGTATATTAGTTTACTTTTCATTCCAAAATGGCAAGCAAATTTGACAGCCATTTCTGTTTTTTAAAAGTCCACTTCATTCACCTCTATTTTATGGTTTTGTTTTGGGTTTTTTTTAGGGGGGTAAAGGGGATGGAGCTTTGATCTTTTTAAGACAGGGTCTTGCTAGGCAGTTCAGGCTGTCCTTGAGCTCACTTTGCAGCCCAGGCCGGTCTGAAACTCACAAGGACTGCCCTGCCTCAGTCTCCCGAGTGCTGGGATTACAGGCCTGCTTCACCACCCTTGGCTTCATTCATCCTTAAGGTCAGTAATTCTAACAACTTTTGCTATAGATAACCATGCCAGCTCTTGCTATGCAAACTATTTTCTCTGTCATTTCTCTCTTCCTTAAGAGCACCATACAGATTCTACACTTTACTAGTAGATTATGGCTTAGATATGGTTTGCTCATTCTCCTAAGTGCACTTGGAACTTGGTCTTCAGTGTAAGTGTTGAGTTGGCACCTTAAACAGGTGGAGCCTGATGGAAGGCAATTAGGCCCCAGGAATGAGGAGCACCATCTTATTTCTCTCATGGAGTAATTTCTTACAGAAAGGTTGTTACAAAGTGAGCCTACCTTGACAAGCGTGATGGCACATTCCAGTAACCTTAGCACTCAGAAGACTTAGACAAGAGGATTGACATGAATTCAAGGTCAGCCTAGGATATACAGTGAGACTGTGCCAAAAAGAGGCAAGGTGAGAGGAGGCGAGACAGTAAGACCACCTCATGAACTTGGTCCCTTGTGGAAGAGATCATTTCCATTCCTGCTTCTCCAGCCAGAGAGGCCTTCACCAAGATACCAGTACAATGCTTTTTGGACCTTTTGGCCACCAGAATTCTGAGCCAAATAAATCTCTTTACTTTATAAAACATCCAGCCTCAAGTATTTTGTTATAGCTATACTAAATGAACTAAGATGGATTTTTATAAAAATTAAGTAAAAGTGATACCATTCTAAAGTACTCTGCACACCTGACATCAACCTGCATCGCTATGGAATACTGAAGAATAATGTAACAGAAAAACTGAAATAATTTTACAGAAAATATTCATATATACATCACTTAGACTATATAATTACCACTTTTGCTTCATTTACTTGTTATACTAACCTACATATCTATCATCCCTCAATCCATTTTGTCTTTTTTTCATGCACTTCAAAGTATATATTTATCTTTTTTTTTTTTTTTTGGCAGAACCCGGGGATTGAACTCAGGCCCTTGTACTTGCCAGGGAAGTGCTTATTCCACTGAGCCATCTCCCCAGCCCCAATGCACTTCAAAGTAAGTCAAAGATATCAATGTACTGTCCCTAATAGTTCAGCATGCAAATCATTAACTAGCTCAGAATGTACATTTTTTTTCCTTTTCAGGTGAAGTTCACATACACAAATGCCTATATTGAAATACTAAACCTTAAGTTTAAGCTTTGATAAATTTCAACAAATGTATACATATATGTAACCCAAAACCATGTTTGTTTGTTTTGTGGTTGCTGGAGATCAAACCTGGAGCCCTGCACATGCTAAGCAGGCACTCTACCACTGAGCTCTGCTCCCAGCTCTGCACACGCTACTAAACATCCATCAAGTAAAAATATTACTACCCCATGAAATTCCTTTATATATACTGTTTTATATTTAAGAAGTCTCATTTTAAGGAAGAGATCTTCCCTAGTAACATTTGTACCTCAGTGGTACACCCACATGAAAGTGATATATATCACTGACACAGAATCTAATTAAAACAATAATCTGGGCCAGCAAGATGGCTCAGCAGTCTAGAGCGCCTGCCTATGCAAGCTCACACAGGTGCAGGGGGCCACAGTTCGATCCCTAGCACCATAGGCCGTGCCAGCCCTGTCCTCAGGGTGGCCTAAGCCAGCCAGAAAAAAAAAAAAAAAACAATAATCTAGGCAATGTTAGGAACATTTACATTATAAATATACAGCATTCTCCCACATTGAGTAATATTTTAATTCTTGAAACTTCAAATTATCCACAACTGATTTCTGTACAGTTTCTGAGGCTATTTGTTCATATCATAATCCCTTTAAGTTACTGCTATGCTGTTTCCTATATTTTATTTCTTCACTTTACTATTATAGGAAGAAGAGGTGTGTTCCCAAAATTACTAAGGATGTATTACATTTGGTCTTTCATTGGTAGGAAAACTCAGTTTATTTAAATACCTACCCTTAATTTTAGTGAATTTTTTATTTTAAGAAAGGAAAGGTTTAAGCTCACAGTTGATGGAGGTTTCAGTCCATAATCAGCCGGCTCCAAAGCAGAGCGGCACATGGCAGAGGGCAGCAGCTCGTGTCAGCGGAAGACAACAAAAGCAACAACAGAAAAACGAGCCTTTACTGAATTTTTATACAGTTGTGTACGACCTGATTTTTAAATGTCAAAGAAAATCTTGTGTATCTCTGTCTCTCGTCCTATGCACTGACTAATTATAGAAGCTTCCTACTTTCACCGGCCAGTTTTTTTTTTCTCCATTTTCACAGGAGAATAATCATTTCTGACACATATATATGTTCATTTTTGCTCACATTATTAGTACACTCTTAAAAAAATTCTTTTAACAGTTTTAACTTATGGGCCTGTGCTGGCCTTTAACTCATGATCCTTCTACCCCAGTTTCCCAAGAAGCTGGAATCACAGGTGTGCATCACTGCTTCCAGCATTCAATCTACGATTTCTTGCCAGCAATCTTTCTACGCCATTTATCTACTTTGTGAGATTTGGTTAATTAAATCAAGAACTCTACCTAACTTGTCACGTGCAGATCTATATAATTCATTCAAACCTGCTCAAAATATAGGTATAAGCAAGGTGCTTCTGTCAGCTTTCTGTATCCTTTCCTCATGGACTACGTAACTAATACATGATTGGTTTGACACAAGGGCTATGGATCCACAGAAAAGCTAATTTCATTTGTTAGTTTGAAGCACCAATGAAAGTTATAGTATTTAATTCCTACAACCTCACAGCCTATTTTATACACCTTGTTGCAGAAATTGCTCACGTAAAGAGTTACAAACACTTATTATGGAGCTTTGATCATTATCAAGGACATGGAGGATCAAATTAATCACCAGCTAACACAGGAAGGAAAGTTGTCAGCAAAAGGTAAAGGAGAAACACTTTTACTTCCAGAACAAACAAAAGGAAACACAGTGTACAATACTGTCTACACACCAGGTTCTAGACTTACTCTCAGATTTAGAGAGCTTAGAATAAATAATTACATTTTGATTTAAAATGCAAATATTAAAAAAATCATTTTAATTAATGTGGAAATATTGAGCAAAATATCCAATATCAAAAAATGTAAAGCATTAATTTACTGTTCCCCCACCTCTTTTTTTTTTTGGCAGAAATGGGGATTGAACTCAGGCCCTTGCACTTGCCAGGGAAGTGTTTATTCCACTGAGCCATCTCACCGGCCCATAAACCAATATTTGACAGATGAAAATTTAAGAACAACATGGGATCTGAGACAAGAAAGCTTGTGAAAACTTCATAGCTTTTTTTTAAATGTTCCCTAGCTCCTAACTACTTATCTCTATGCAGTCAACAATGATGTGGAAATATAATTAGATCTTCAGATCTATAGATTATTTTAAAAATAACTAACTCTTCAAATCCTAAATCCAAAAATAAAAAGCAAACTCAGAACAACCAGACTGCATTTTTATCTCCTGAAAGAAATCTTTCTTTTTTAAGAAATCTTGACCCTAAGCCGGGTATGGTGGTGCAAGCCTGCAATCCCAGCACTTGGGAAGCTGAGACAGGAGGATTGCTATGAGTTCGACACCAGCCTGAGCTACAAAGTGAATTTGAGGCCAGCTTGAACTGCACAGTGAGACCCTGTCTCCAAAAAAAGACAAAAAAAAAAAGAAATCTTGACCCTCACTTTATATCAGCAATAGAAGAGTTATGTCTTGGATTCTTTCCACCATTCCACCTTATCTCATACTGATAGCTGCCATTTATTTGTTTAAGTAAATGGAAAAGGATAAAGGAAAGTAATTGAGAAAAAGGGAGGAGACATGGAAATGACAAGTACCCCTAGATGCAGAATTAACAAAACTCAAATAATAAGAAGTGAGATAATCATTCATTTAACAGTATTTACTAAATCCATGCCATATGAAAGACTCAACCATAGTTAGATTTTTCTCCAACTGTTACAGAAACATTTCTCCTTTATAAATCAAGGAATGAAGAATTGGAAACAATTATCTTATTGACCACATTGCTAACCTCCCATAGCAGGAAAAACCTTTGATCATCTTACCTTTCAAAACAATGGGTAGGATAAACTAATCATATCAGCAGACCTAAGGCAATATAGATTTCCATCTGAAATCACTCCCTAGTTTCCCAACACTTTTGGGGGGTACTGGAAATCGAACTCAGGACCTTGTGCTTGTCAAGTAGGTGCTGTGCCACTGAGCTATTTCCCCATTCTCCCAACACTTTTGCTGCAAGTAGGGCAGCCTGACACCACCTTCACAGACTACAGGCTCAGAAAGCAAGAAAAATAAAAATTTGCTGCAGTTGTCAGCAGCCAAAGTAGCCTTAAAGCAGTCTTCCACCTGATTATTTCATGTACTTCTATTGCTCACCCGGTGTGAGTTCACAGCCCCTACCTCATTAACTTCTGCAGTTGTTTAGGCTAGAGCTAATCCTACTCATGAGGAAAAAAAAAAAACTGTAACACAAATTGTTCCAGGGAAAGACAAGAAAGTTGCCAGGTGTGGTGGCACATGCCAGTAATTCCAGCACCTGGGATATGAGGCCAGTGGACCGCGAAAATCAGGACCAGAATGGGCTACATAGGCTTGCCTGGGACTCAAAACAAAAGCACAGCAGGATGCTAAAACAAGACTGTGGTATCCTAAGGACTGGGGAGATGGTTCAGTGGAATAAGCACTTCCCTGGCAAGTGCAAGGGCCTCAGTTCAATCCCTGGTTCTGCCAAAAAAAAAAAGAAAGACAAAGTGAGCTCAAGGCCATCCTGAACTGTACAGTGAGAACTTCTCTAGAAAGAAAGAAAAAAAGATCAGTGAACTGCAAATCAAAGCCATGGAGAAGACTGTGATATCCTGCCTCTACTTTCTTGGAATGGAAGGGAAATCTAGTCCAAAGCAAAACTGCCCCATTGAAAAAGAACACCTGGTCTCCTTAAAATATGAACAAACCATAAAAATGACTCAGGAAATACAAACAATGTAGAAATGTACTTTGTCATTTCTCTTGACTTAAAGCAAGAAACTGAGTAAACCTTCACTGTTATGCTGTAGCTGTTCAGCAGTATTTCACAGGTTCACTGTCCACAAGAGACTCGAACTAAGATATGCAGATGTTGCCACTTCTCTTCACTGAACTAAGTTTGGACCCTTTCTTTTACAGTGTAAGCTCTAAATTATTATACAAAAATATCTCTTTGATGCTATCTTTAAACACAGCTTTAATTTTGCCTACTCACAATAGTATCTACTGAATACATTCTCAGCAGAGGTAATAATGACAACAAAGGTGAAACTTGGCTTTGAGGAATAAGGGGGTCCTTATTATTTTATGAATGAAGCACAGATTACATGCAGCAACTACACAAATGCACTGTATATCTGCAGTATTAAAGTTTTCACTGGGCAGTACGAACAGAAAAGGCATAGGGAAAAAATGCTAAAAAAGGATCCTTAACAGATAATGATGAAATAATGGTTCACAAATACGAATATACTTCATGTTAGAAAGCTATTGACTGGCTTGATCACCATATAAAATATGTTTAAAATTTAACCTTCAAGCTTATCTTTACCATTAATTTTCAGTATAACAGATTCAGAGTCTGCTTACAGTTTCCATAAACAATAAACTTGATGTTCTCAGGAAATAGGATAGAGCCATGCAGCCCATCCCTTGAGCAAAAGAGTGGGAGTCTTTGATCATCCCCTCTGCTTCTCCTTTTGACATGAGTACCACTTTCCATCTTTTTTTCTAAGAGAATAAAAAATCATGAAAACAAAAAAAACATTAGAAATAATATAAAAAGGACTGGTCAGTTAGCTCAGTTGAATGAAAGCACCTGCTTAGGCAGGCACAGAGGCTGGGGTTCAATCCCCAGCATGCTGTGTGGGCCCTCGTTCCCAGAACACACAGACAAGACTGAGACTGGGTATGCACTATAAACCCAATGCTTGAGAGGTTAGAAATAGAAGGATCACTACAAATCCAATCTATGTAGTGAGACCCTGTAGATCTTGTACTACATACATTAATAAAATAATAAGAAACAATATAAAATTTCTCTAAACAAGTTAGTAGGAATTCAGCAATGGTTGCTATATTGCATATTGTTGTCTTCAAATCAGTTGTTTTTATTACCAGATATAAGTATGCCAAATTGGTCAAAAAAGGGGCAGGAGGTAGCCCAGTGGATTTAGTACTTGCCTGGCAAGTGCAAAGTCCCGAGTTCAATCCCTGGTACCATCAAAAAAAAAAAAAAAAAAAAAAAAATTCAGCATTTATTCCTTTCAATAAACCAGTAGAAACTAGAAGTACAATTATCCCAACTATCCTCTGTATATACATATTTTTTCCCCTTCATTTTTCTTTTCTCCTTTTCATCCAAGTTGTTCCTTCCCTTTGAACAGTGGCTTTCTCTTTCACAATATCTATTTTCACATTTTACTTATTCTTTCAGGTTCTTACACTAGGAAGACAATATGATGTTTACACACATGGGTTTGATTTATTTCACTTACAAGTATGGTTTCTAGTTGCATCCATTTACCTATAAAAGCCTCGAGTTTATCTTGTTTTAATTGCTGAGTAATACTCCATTGTATAAAAATACATCTTTTTTTATCCATTCCTCAGTTGATGGACATTTGGGTTGTTTCCAAGGTGTACTTATTACAAATTGTGCTGCTATAAACATGGGTGCATATTATGTTTTCAGCTTTTCTGGAAAAATACCCAAAAAGGGAATAGCTGGGTTGAATGGGACCTCTAATCCTAGTTTTTTGAGGAATCTCCACACTGATTCCCACAGCAGTTGTACTAGTCTACACTCCCACCAACAGTGGAGAAGGGCCTCTTTTTCCCCACAACCCCTCCAACATTTGTTCCTGGTTGATTTCTTGTTTTTGTTTTTGTTTTTGGCAGAACCAGGGATTGAACTCAGACCCTTGTGCTTGCCAGGGAAGTGC
The DNA here is from genome assembly GCA_004027165.1 of Ctenomys sociabilis. NCBI lineage: Eukaryota > Metazoa > Chordata > Mammalia > Rodentia > Ctenomyidae > Ctenomys > Ctenomys sociabilis. The sequence continues at coordinate 21,305 of PVKA01005275.1, forward strand.
TTATTCTGTTCCCCAGTCCCTTGGTTGATTTCTTGATGACAACCATTCTTTCTGGGTGAGATGGAAACTCAGTGTCATTTTAATTTGCATTTCTCAAATGGCCAATGATGTTGAATATTTTTTCATATATATATTTGCCATTTGTATTTTCTCCTCTGAAAATTATGTTTCATCTCAGATCGGGTCTTTGAATTTTGGGTACCTGATACTTAATATGTAAATAGTGATAGGTCAGGATTCAAAGTTTCAAAGGCACCTTGCCCCCAAACACTCTCCCTCTTGGTTTCCCGGGAACCCTACCCCCAAACTCTCTCCCCTTTGGCCCCATGCAGAGCCAAACCCACAACTGCAGAACAGGTCCACCTGACTTTGACCTAGGCAGACAACCACGAAATTCTCTATCTAATAGGCTGAGGCAGGTATAGAAAGTCTGAACCCAGACTGAGCAACTCAGCAATCTAATGAGATCCTACACCCACCCCACCCCCGACCCCCCACCCCCGTGCAGCCATTATAAGCCTGCACCACTTTGCCTGGGAATATGCATCTTTTTACAAAGCCATTTGTACTGGTTGACACACCTTATCAACTTGAGAGGTTTAGAAGCTCAATTAAGTGATTCAGCAGAGAGCCATGGTCTTACTTTGTAAACATCTTCAAACTGCCCAAGAGGAGGGCATGGACATTGAGTAAGTTCTACACCATGACCCCAGGGTAGCCTGCTTATAAGGAGAGGAGAGAGGCTGGCTAGAAGCCATAGCTGCTGGCCCTCCCTTTGTTCTTTGTTGTTTTCTGCTGCCATGAACTCCTGACCTCTGTCATGTGCCACTTTGCCTTAGCACATGGACTGAAATCCCCACTACTGTGAGCTAAATAAATCTTTCCTTACTTAATTTGGGATGTTGGATATTTTGCCCCAGAAACGAGTGAAAAGTGAAAAGTAACCGAAACAACATTATACACTGCTACCTTTCTAAGTTGTTCCAATATTAGTATATGTGCAGCTGGGGAAGAACGTAAGGAAGGATAATAGGATACATATACAATCAAAATATGTGTGTTGAAACTCAGTGTTTCATAAAATTAACATGTATTAATTAAAACAAAATTCACTATATAGCTACATGAAAAAGTACAACAAAAAATGAAGCCAGAGTGGGTGATGGAGGCATACCTAGGGGCCTTGGGCTTCTCCCAGGCTCCTCCCTCTCTGAAGCTCTCTGGGCTCCCTCAGCAACTTCCCTCTGCTACACACCTCTCCATGAGCCTAGAAGTTCTGCAGCCAGCATACCATGGACTGAAACCACAGACCAAAATAAATCTTCGCTCCTCTAAGCTAATTTATGTCAGTTATTTTGTCACACTGAAGGAGAGCTAACATATACAGAGTGGCCTTCGTAACAGCACCGTTCCTGATACACAAAAGCTAGAAAGAATACAAATGCCCACCAATTAATGAATGGGTAAACAAAAGGTGCCATGTCCATACAATGGAATACCACTCCACTACTCAGAAAAATTAAAAATGTATATGAAATGTTTAGAGAAAGTAAATTTATAGGGAAATAAAATAGAACAGTAGTTGCCTAGGGCTGAGTATAAGAGTCAAGAATAACCACAAATGGGAAAAAACATAATGGAAACGTTCTATACTTAACTGTAGTTATGAATGCACAATTAAAAATTAACAAAAAAAATTAATTATATAGTTACAATGGCATTTTATGATATTTAAATTATACTTTAAATTAGTTTTTTTGTTTGTTTGTTTTGTTTTGTTTTTTTTAACTATCCAAATAGGCAGATTAAAGCACCTGCTTAGGCAAATGCAGGGACCAGGGTATGATCCCCTGCATGCTGTGCCAGTCCCACCCCCAGGGCTCACAGAGATGGAGATTGATACCCGGGTGTGGTGGCACACCCTGTAATCCCAGACCTTGGGAGGCTGAAAACAGGAGGATCACTAGGAGTCCAATCAGTGTAGTGAGTCCCTGTAGACCCTGTACTAAATACATTTTTTAAAAAATCCAAATATGCCAGGCATGATGGTGCATATCTGTAATCCCAGAACTCAGGAGGCTGAAGTAGGAGGATTCTTGTGAGTTCAAGTCCTGCCTGAACTGCATAGTGAATCCTGTCTCAATAAATAAATAAATAAATATCCAAATGTTTTCTTAAAGTTCATAAATAATTAGGAAAATGAAAATTAAGATCCCAAAGATGAAGAAAAATCTGACAATGCCTAGGCTAGAAGATATGGGGCAAGAAAACTTGTGCACACAATAGTATAAGTATTGATAGGTACAATACCCTGAAAAACAACTTATCCTGATCCTGCAAAGTTACACATGTGCACACACTAGTCACCAAATCACTCTAAGGTAGATACAGGAGCCACATGGTAAACACTGTAGGTTCTGAGCACCACACAGGCTACCCCATCTAACTCAGTTCTGCTCTGTATCACAAAACAGCCATGGATATAAGCACAGCCGTGTTACAATAAAACTTTATTTACAAAAACAGACAGCAAACCAAATTTAACTTGTGGGTAGTACTTTGCCAACCCCTTCCTTAAAGAAACACTTGCATGTGTGATCCAAGAGACAAATACAAAAGTTGTCACAGGACTCACTTATGTTAGCAATAAAAGAAACAAATGATCACTCAGAGGAGAAGGAATAAAAAATTTGTGCCATATGTTCAAGATGAAATGGGATAGAACAGTTAAAGTGAATTATACTCTTGCTACCTGCAACATGGAAAACTCTTAAAAATAACAATTGCTTAGGCAAGCTTAGGCAAGCATAGGGACCATAGTTCAATCCCTGGAACCACATGTCACACCAGTCCCATCCCCAGGGTGGGCTGAGTGGGCCAGTGTCCAGGCATGGTGATGCACACCTATAATCTCAGTGCTGGGAAGGCTGAAAACAGGAGGATCACTATGAGTCCAAACTACATAGTAAGACCCTGTAACAACCAAATACACTAAAAAAATAAAAAGCAAGTAGAAAACATGTAACTAGAAAGTAGTCAAGACCACAGATCATAATAAAACACCAAAAAGATTCGTAACTTCCACTTGGATTCAGAAAGAATTGATAAAGGTGAAGTGAAAAAGCATTGAAATTCTAAGATTTAAAAATAAAAGCATGCATTGGCTTTACTCTTTAAATTCACTCTTTTTCTATTTAAATAAGTTTTATAACTGTGGATCACTAGGGTCACAAACTAGGCAGATTAATGCAATCTCTCATCAGGGGCAGTACTGTATTATGATTCTGGCACCATCTGGTGATAAATTGATGCAACAGCAGGGTTTTTAAACTAAGGCATCTACTAGGCATAGTTCACATACTCTTTGAATTACTTCTGGAAGATAGGAAATAAGGTATTATCTAAAACAGAATCTCTATACGATATTCAGTGAAAAAAATCTACAGTTAAAATATGACTATCACAGTAGAAGAAGAGTCTGCTCTTACTTTAGTTTCCTGAACTATGCTTCTAGAACTTTCAGACCAGAAGTCTTTCAGGGTGTATTAGCAAACACAGTCTACCAAGTAATTACATCCATTAACACACAAATACAGCTTCCAAGAAAAAGAACTGCTGTAATTTAAAAGTGTCTTCTACTTTTTGACCCTTTTTGCAAAGGTTTCCTTTCCCTGAGTGTGGGTTGGGCTTAATGACTCACTTCTAATGGAAAGAATGTGGTAGAAGTAGTGGTGTGGAACTTTCAAAGCTAGATGCACCACCACCCCCATCTTGCCCTCTTTGGGACCACTCACCCCGGAAAATCAGCCATTTTGTCGTGAGAGACTGGAGCAACCTGTGGTGTCCACTTGTTTCACAGTACTCACAATAATACTCAACATTTTCTGAACTGATTCAAAGAGACAGGTACATAGGACTTTTTAAACACCATCATCTGCAGAGCAGATACTAGGTACTGAGTGCAAAACCATCCCCTTGAAGTACTTACAATTTAATTCAGATTAATGTTCATAAAATAGTTTATTTTTTAACAAAACTTTTCCTCTTGGCCCTGAAGATCAAAAGAAGATACAGAAAGCATTCCCTTTACCTCTGTGAGGGATCCACAAGCGACACCACCATGCAGGGCTTCATCCAAAGCAAAGAGAGTCGTGGTTAAGAAACCCGGTGAGAGATTAGCAGACCTTTGTGTCTTTATTCCATAAGCCTGAATAAGAAAATGGTTAAATTCTTTACATCCTCCATAGCTATTAAAAAACATGTCAACTCTTAACCTCTGAATTTTAGCAGCCGTGACCCAAATCCATCGTTTCACCTCTTATTCATTCAATAAAGATGTACTCCATGCTAGGGACTACGCTACAGTATGAAGAGGTGATGTAACAGAGCCTTGCCTTTAGAGGTCTATCCTCAACCACAGACTATGAAACTACGGCTAGACACACAGTGATTAAAATAGGACTAATAGAGACACTGTGGTAGGAGAAGTGGACACATACAGACAGCACACTGACTGGGCCTGGTGATCTAGGAAGGCTTCACTGAAGAGGCGGGTAACCAAGCTGACAACTGAAATCATTATTACATAAGTAAAAGAAATATGAGTGTTCCACATTCCTGACAAAGATGGAAAATATAAAAGTTCAAAAAACAAGAGAAGAAATGAAAACTGCAAAAAATAAGCAGATGGGGCTGGGAGATAGCTGAGTAGAATAAACACTTGCCTGGCGAGCACAGGGTCCTGAGTTCAATCCCTGATCCCACAAAAAAAAGCAGAATACATTAGAATGACTGAAAGATGGAGCATGGTCACAGTGCAGCAAGTGATGAAGCTAGAGCAGTGACAGCATCCACACAAGGGCCATAGTTCGCCATGGGATGAACTAGGGGCCTAATCATGAAGACCTCTAGAAGTTTGGAGTTCGGAGTTCGTGGTAAGAAACAAGGAGTGACAGGACCGCACTGTCATTTCAAACTCAAGTTGGTGAGTGAAGAACAATTTGAAGGAAGTTGGGACAGGCTGACAAACTGCCCTCCCCTAGAGATCAAATTCCTAGAACCCCTATGTGAATGTCAACTGAATTAGCAAAATGGTCACTGCAGATGTAATTAAGTTAAAGACCCCATGATGAAGACAACAATAGATTATCTGCGTAGATCCCAAATGCCACTGCAATATACAGAGGAAAAGGCAACATGAAGATAAAACAGAGGGAATGGCCACAAGCCAAACAGGCCTAGGAGAGGCAAGAAATGGAGTTCTCCAATAAAGCCTCTAGAGAGACTCTATCGCTGCCTCTGCCTTCATTTAAGATCTCTGGCCTACACAGCTGTGATAAAATAACTCTCTTATTTGAAGCTACTACTGTACTTTGTGGTTTGCATTAGAGTCACTAAAAAATAGTATGCCAAATTACCATTTCAAAGGTTTGGGTTAGAAAAATACCTTGAAGATGGGTAATATTGGAAGGTGGACCATGAGCCAGCAAGATATTGCAACCATTCCATAGTAATAATGGCTCAAGGCGGATAGTACTGGGGATAAAAAAAAAAAAATCTGGCCTGTTAGCCAATATATCTAAAACAAAGTACATGGTATTTCTAAAGTGTTTCTTTTTTTTGGCAGAACTGGGGATTGAACTCAGACCCTTGTGCTTGCCAGGGAAGCGTTTATTCCACTAAGCCATCTCCCCATCCCCTAAAGTGTTTCTAATATAATAAAATTTTAAAATTCTCATTTTTCATTTTCAAAACAGCATTAAAAAATGAATATATTTACTTAGCTCTTAAAAGAAAACACATGGGTGAAGAAAATAATTCATGCTATGTCTCATGAATGCAACAGAGAAAACTGGTCAAAAGAAGGTAAACTTTGTTTTGCAACTACTAGAACCAAAGGACTCTCCTGTCACCCAGGATACACCTTGATGTTATATCTATGGTTAGAAATGTAGATGGCAGGAACACCATGGATCATACAGACCTTCCCTTACCATCAAGGACAACTGTGGCTGTTGGAGGCCACAAATTCTGAATTGAGCCAAGGGAACATCTAAGGCTGTCCTTGTCCTATCCTTTGAGCCAGACTGGAATGCAGAAATTCCCTGCTCTTTTCTGGTCAAGCTGGAAACCCTAGAGCTAGTGCCTGCAGTGGCACTCACATCACAAGAAAAAAACCTACTGAAGACGATCTCAGATGTCCATTTTCTAATATTCCTTTTACCTTTTGAAAGCTTTTGAGAAAACTTCGAATTGTAATGGTTTGGGGTTTTTTGTTTTGTTGTATTTCAATTTAGTTTTGCTTCTCCTGGGTTAAACTATAATCAACTATGACTATAAATTGCTACCCTAGGATATGAAGCTAATATTCTTAGCCCCTCTCATATATTGCTATGATTCAGGAAAGGAAAAAAGCAAGGATGTAAAAAGGAAATGAGCACTCACTGTGTAACTACCACACTGTAAGTACCGTAAGTGCTGTACACTTATTTCATGTAACCCTCACAACCAGATATGTACACAGACCCCTATGTATTCCCTACACATAGATATAGCTATCTCCATTTTACAGAGGTAAAGAAATGGACACAAAGAGATTTCCCAATGATCATGAAGCAGACCAGAAATATTGCTGTTTTTTTCCTAATTGGAAACAGTAACTCACCTATAGCAAATTTGGAAAGAAAAAAGTTACTGAATTCCACAATCATAATATAATCACCATTAACAATATAATATGGGGGCCGGGGAGATGGAACGTCGTACATGCCCTCCTCTCCTCACTGTCTCTGCCTCCTGGGTGATCGCTCATGGCTTTTCTCTAATGACTTGCAACACATACTTTTAGGACAGGCTTCTCTAAGGGCCACGACCACATATGAATTTAAATACCATTGTATCTCCTCCAAAGTTTTATGAATACCTCAAGTTAGACAATAACTAAACTGAATTCACAGTCTACCCCGGCTCCTCCTCCTAGTATTCCTTATCTCAGTTAAGAGAACCATGCAGTTTCTCATAACAAAAAGGAGGGAATCATCTGACATTTTCATGTGCTTATCTACTTTCCACAGTAAACAATCACCAAATCCTATTAATTCTACTTCTTAAATATCTCTTATCCTAAAACACTAACCCTTCCACATTAACAGTGACTAGAGGAAGTTGGATCACTGTGGCTAAGCCCTTGAAGTAGACAAGAGGAAGCAAGTCTGCTTTTTCTCTTTCTGCTCCTGTCCCACCTGAGGAGAGCTGGTTTGTTCCTCCATGTTCTCCACACCCTTATTCAATCAGAAAGCACAAATAAGTGCAATTATGAATACACAATAACAGTCTAGAGAGTAGATCCGCATCACAGAAAAAGGGACATTCAAAAATTAAGAGTATAACTTAACCCTAAGGCCCTCAAATCCTACCTGACAAAGATGACATTTTCAAATATCACTATTGCCTGCAGAAAAATATAAAAATTTCATGATGCTCTATAATGCTCACATTTTAGGTATTATCTCTTTTGAGGTTTGTTTTTTTTTTTTTTTTTTTTTTTTAATATATTTGGTACAGGGTCTCACTATGCAGCTCAGACTCATAGTGATCCTCCTGTTTTCAGCCTCTCCAGCACTGGGAGTACAGGCATGTGCCACCACGCCTGGTTTCAGTGGCCAGCACAGCATATGGTGCCAGGGATCAAACCCTGTCACTGAGCTTGCCTAAGCAGGCACTTAGTGTGCTAAGCTATCTCGCTAAACCTCCTAAGTTTAAATACATAAAATTTTCATACATACTCATTAAGGGACTAAATTTGTAGTAGGAAACAATTTTTTTTTTTTTTTTTTTTTTTTTTTTGGCAGAACCAGGCATTAAACTCAGGCCCTTGTGCTTGCCAGGGAAGCACTTATTCTACTGAGCCATCTCCCTGGCCCCTGGAAACAATATTTTTGAGATGTTTGTCTCTACTCTTGCCTTGATCCCAAAAAAAGATTTTAAATGCAATAATCAAATCATAATAGAAACACATTCATATATATTTTTGTGTATACATATACCGTTTTCATCTGCGGGGCACAAGCCCTGCTGACCAAGCACAGAAGTTCATGGACACCTCCATAACTCAGACCAGTCACCTGCATAAGTTCCAGTGGGGAAAGACATAAGAAGTCCTAAAGAAATATAAAGAAAAAATTTTAAACATATGTGCATAACAAAGACATTGGAATTAAAAAGGAAAAGGGTATATCTAATCAATATTGTCCATATCTAATATGACTTACTATAAATCATATAATTATACTTTTCAGTTATAGGAATTGAGCTTAAGGTCTCATAATTGTGTTCATTAAATAAAAATAAACATATGTTCATTAAAATGGGAACCTGAGGATTACAAAATGTATAACAGGGCTGGTGAGATAGGTCAGCAGACTAAGCATCTACTTAGGCAAGCACAGCAACCTGGACTCAACCCCAGGCACCACCCCAGGCTGCACTGGCCCTGCCCAAGGGCACACTGAGCCAGCAACCAAGACAATGCAGGGGAGGACGAAAATAGGAGGATCAATACAAGTCCAAACTACAAAGTGAGGCCTTGTACCAAATACTTAAAAATAAATAAATAAAACTTTGGTTTTTGTTTTGTTTTGCTTTTGGTGGAACCAGGGATTGAACTCAGGCCCTTGAGCTTGCCAGGGAAGCACTTATTTCACTGAGCCATCTCCCTGGCCCTCAATAAATAATTTTTTTTTTAATGGATAAAAATCTTAAAGCCTTATTTTCCTAACAGGAAAATAATAAAGCCCATAATACAAAAAGACTCTAAAACAATAGACCTAAATATTAATTTCTCTTCTGGGAGAAATTACCAATGTTGAATATCATCTCCAGACTTGAGTCATATTTCTCCACACAATTTTTTGCTTTATCTTTTTTTTTTTTTTTTTAATTGAAGAACAAGTAGCAATGAGACAGTTCCAAGTCAAATCACTAGGGCAGATTCAACAATTTATGCATTGCACATTGTTTTCGTATTGGCCTTCTGTTGCACAGGGTGCATACATGATACTCCATGCACAAATACTATCAGAGCGGACACCTCTGATCAATGAATTAAGAGAATGTAGTTGCATACCTCTTTTTTTCTAAAGCTGAATTATAATACAGTTTCAATAACTAATACTTTTTACACTGTTATCTTCCCAGTGGTTATCCACAGCACAAGAAGCAGACAGGATATCCTGTCCAAACACCACTAGTGCATATATTTCTTCTCATAGAATTACGCCAAAGCACTGCATATCTATCCTAACTGTACAGTTTATACAAACACAGAATGGTTCACAATTTTTTAACTAGATGAAATTTCATTAAAACTCCAAGTATGTGGGCAAGGGCAACGCACTGTATACTATAACCATTCTTCCTACAAAATGTAAGCAAACTGAACTTCAATAAACAAATTTAAGTGACTTACAGAAAAGCACCATTGTTTAACTTTGGTTTTGGTAAACCTAAGTCTTTATGTTCCATGTTTAAGAGTAATTAGGCTATACTTAATTAGTACCTAATACATTTCTTAGCAAAAAAATTAAGTTTACCCGACAGGTAACAATCTGTTGTCTGTTCAGCCGGTCACACAGTTCTTGTGATAAACCCACTCGTCTTAGTTTCTTATTACTCATGACTTCAGATCTGGGGGGGAGGAGAACCTTGAAAAAATAATAACATACATGATATCAAATGAGCTGTTATGGTTTGTGTCTAGATGTCCCCACAAAGCCTCATGCAGTCAGAGCTTTTTCAGAGGTGGCTACATATAGAGTGTATGATTGATCAGTGGTGCAATGCTGGGGGTAAAGGTGCTGGGATTAAGGGTGGGTGATTGCTGGATCAGTCCACTGACTGGATTCGCATCACCCTAATCCCAGCAGCCTGGACAGAGTATAAATGGGGCAGAAAGACACTGCTAAGATTCTGTTGTTGCTTTTTCTGTCTTTTGCCACCATGAACTGCTACCCCTCTGGCATATGCCACAATGCCTTAGAGCCAGCTGATTATGGACCGAAACCTCTACAAACTGTGAACTACATAAACCTTTCCCCTATTATCTTTGGTCTACTATATTTGGTCTCAGCAATAAGAGAAAAGTAAAACAATATGAGCTATCCAAAACACTCTAAAATAAAAATTCTTCAAATTATCCACGTACAAAATGAAATATAATAAATTCTCAAAAAGGCAGGGCAGGGGCCAGGGAGATGGCTCAGTAGAATAAGCACTTGCCTGGCAAGTGCAATGGCCTGAGTTCAATCCCTGGTTCCACAAAAAAAAAAAAAAAAAAAAAAAAAAGGCAGGGCTATAAAATCTTTTAAAATGCTTTAAATAGGAGACCACAGTTTATCACACAATACAGAAACACAATACAGAAACACAAGAGCACTTCAGAATGTTTACTGAGGTCAAAGCAGTTCTTCAGAGTCCTCACTGATCTCCACATGGAAAATACAGAAGTTTCACAAGTACCAAGTTCTTCCCGAGACTGCAGCCCCATCAAGCCTCTGGCAAGGGAAGGCTGGCAGAAGAGGTGCGCACTAACCCCCAACGCAGCTGGGAGTATAAAGAAAGTAGAGTGCCCAAGACAGGAGAGAGGGCAATGTCTGGATTGGGGTTTTCAAAAAAAGAACAATCACAGCATCAGGAGGGACTTGCTTAGGTCTACACAGCTGGTCCTCACATCTGCCTTGCAGAGAGGAGTAGACGTACTGAGTCCACGTAGCATTGTCTATGTCACCGATAGCTGTAGATTTCAGGGGATCTATCTGAATTCCAGAACACTACAGCACTCAGTGTTCATACCAGAAACCTAGAGATTTGCTTGCTATCAACTAGAACAAAGACCTACAGTCTCAACAAAATAAAGGGTTATCCTTGAGCAGATTGCCAGACTTCTGACTCATATAAGTCCTTGTTGGACCTGCACCTGTTACTAGGAATACGTTGCTGTTTTGTTCATTGTTATTGTTCTTTTTGAGACAGGGTCTCACTATGCAGTTCAGGCTGGCCTTGAGCTCAATCCTCCTGCTTCAGCCTCTTGAGTGCTGGGACTTCAGGCATATAGCACCATGCAGAGCAATATGTTGTTCATGTGTCTATATACTAAAGTGCAACAGGAACATGATTTTTAAAAAGCTTTAAAGTTTGTCTTTATGGGTAAGACACAAGAGAAGACTGCAAAACAGCATAAAATGTGGTGTCAAAATCATGTCTGGAGGGGCTGGGGAGTAAGCTCAGTAGAATAAGTGCTTGCTTGGCAAGCACAAAGCCCTGAGTTCAATCCCCGGTTCTGCAAAAAAAAAAAAAAAAAAAAAAAACTCATGTCTGGAGAGACTGTTTTCGGGCACTTGCAAACACAACTTATTTCATCCAGTAGACAAACACTAATGTTTTGCTAGAGTTGGCATCTGGATTAAACATCAGCAGTAACAGAATCCAGGAGTTTGAATTTGGTGGCAGCAGCAGTACAACCTGCTTAGTTGCAGTGCTTCTTCCTCTCAGCAGAAGTAGAAAAGTTTATCCCACCCTATTCCGGGACCAACAGCCTCCAATGAACCATAGGCTTCCAGCGAGAAACGGCATGGCTGGATGCCAAGTTGGTAGGGGCCCAGAGGCTCCCTTCCTTACATGAGCCAGAGGAATTCAGTCAAACAGGCAGGGACCTCCTTGAGGAGCTAGATAATCTGCATGCAGTGAGATCCTGAAACTCTCTGAGCACATGACCCCACAAGTAAGAGATCAGCCTTAACATATGGGACCTTCAGGTGGGCATTGCTGAGGCCCTGAAAAGATTTTCTCCCATCCATCTTGCTGTTTATTTGGGTGTAAAGTTCCAGGACAGTGATACTCCCCTTTCACAGAATTCAGGAAATGGGAGAAATACTATCCTCATATTAAAGCTCTGTTGTTCATGCCTCCCAAAATAAAATAAATATTAAAGGAATATAACCCTCTTCCCAGGGAAAAATTTCGAGCCAGTGACAGAAATGGTAGCATTTTTGTTTCGTCTTTCTGAAACAGGATGTCGTGGTTTGGGGTTTTGCAAGGGAAACAATGAACTACAGGACACATTTTATAATAGTATTTTATAATCACCCAAAGAATTATATACAAAGACTGCAAGAAATCTGTCCACATACTAAAAGCAAAGGATCTAGCTGAGGCGCTGGATCCCAACATCCTGCGTGAGTCCAGCTGCTGACCTAGAGCCCATAAGAATGTCTCACACAAGTCTAACTAGAGCCCAGGGCAAAGTCTCATGCAAGCCTGCTTAATGGGTCTGCCCTGGAAAGGCCCCAAGGTTAGTGGTGGAATCCAGAAAGTCTATGCCAGAGGGATGAAGGATCTGTGCTAGCAGGGTGTGGGATCTGCACTGGAGCGAGGAAGCAATGCTCTAAATAACAACCAGGGCTCCCCGCAAAGTAGCACAGCCACCCTCAGCAACCTCCTCCAGCAATAAGGAAGGCTGAGTTCCCATCACGAAAGCCAATGTGACAAGCTTCTCCATGAGGCTGAACAGTGCACCATCTTCCCCTGCAGAGCAAGGAAACAACTGTCAAGAAGAGAACCAGAGCTCCCCAAAATGAACAACAGCCATTCTCAGTGACAATGAAGGTTCTGAGCTCCTCCAGAGAGAAGAACAGCCAAGTTCATCCGGAAAGCCAACAGAACAAGGTTACCCAGCAGAACAGCCCAAGACAACTAGCAGCTTCCAATAGCTCCAATAGCTTCTCCAAACAGCATCCCTAACAGCGTCTTGACAGCTTCTCCAGGTCTGCTTCTTATGCTACTAGCAACAATCCTCAGGTGAGCCTCCCACACCCAGCATACTAGTTCAATTCAGCTGGACGTAGCAAGTTGACCACCAGCTAGTTCACCACTACACAGGGTCTCACTGTGCAGTTCAGACTGGCTTTGAGCTCACTTTGTAGCCCAGGCTGGTCTCGAACTCACAAGAATTCTCCTGCCTCAGCCTCCTAAGTGCTGGGATTACAGGCATGCACCACCATACCCAGCTAAAATGGTAACATTTCAAGTTTCTAATGTCAAGTGGTTGGACTTGATCATAAAGTAGCCTCTCTACAGAAATTCATACTTCTTTAAATAACCACTGATCACAACTAGTCATCAACCTACCATTCCCTCTTCCCCCCAAGTACATGGCTGTCAGGGATACCCCCTCCCTACCAGAAGCAACATTCCTCTGCTCCTTAATTTCCTGAGGTTCCCACCTTCAGGCTGGCCCCAACCATGAATATCCTCCCATAGCTTCCAATGTGTGCGTACTGCTCCTTTGCCCCCTTACACGATGTGGGTCAACAGACTACAATTGAGGAAAGTTAGGCCCACCCAGTCTTTATTTGGACTTTGGTGGCTGTGGCCATAAGTGGCCAGCCTTCAGGGCCTCAGGGGATGTCACCTGGAGGCCAGTTTTCTTCTCAGCCTTTCTCTCCTTAGCTCCATCCAGCTCTGTCAGACCACACACAAAAGCAAAGCTGTTTTGTTACTCTGGTGACAGTAGCCAGGACTTTCTAAATAAAGATTAGCATCTGGGACTCTGGTAGATAAACACCCATGAAGTAGACAGACTAGAGAAAGACATTTTAATGCCAGTGAGAGAACTGATGCCATTGTTGAAGATAGGCACAATAACCAGAAACATGGAGTTTATGCAGAACATGACGAGAAAAACAGGCTTGGCTTGAGAGGTGGGAGCCTCTAGGGCTCTTCCTATCAAAGGTACAGTTGTCTAATAACTGAGAGGCCTGCAAAAGAACCAGTAGCTGTAGTACTTAATGAACAGGAAAATATTCTCCACAATGAGGCAGAAGAATACCATAGTGGAACTGAACAATAAAGCAAGGATAGGTGTAAAACTTCAATGTAGATCATGGACAGACAATTTGGAAGACAGTCCTCACAGAAGTTTACAAAGAACAAGTTTGATGAAGCAAAGACAGATGTACTAAGGCCATCAATGCAAAACAGGCCAAAAGCAACAGAAACGATCCAGCTGAACATGTTAAATGTTAAGGATATCTGAAATGCTCAGCACTCCATGTCGGTCAGGAAATAGGTAAGCATCACAAGTGACAGAAATCCCAATGGCCAAGACAAATTTCTTCATGGACTTTTTTTATTTCTTCTGCTACAAAATTATGGGTGTCCTAACCTGAGAAAGGGAGAAGAGCAAGAGAGAAATCTTTCACACCCTGAGGAGCCCTCAAAAACATCCTGAAGGACGTTTTGTGGGATCTCCCCAGCCCCACAAAAAAAAAAAAAAAAGCATCCTGAAAGTGTTCAAAGTATTCCTGGATATTCAACAAGGCCCTTGATGGTGATGGCAATGAGCACAGGACATAAAGGAACATGTCCTGCACTCGTGTACAGGACACTTGACAGAGACACAGTGACAGAGACACAGAGACAATGTCAGCAGACACATGCAAGCAGTAGCAGGAGACAGGAGGCCAGGTAAAAGGATAACAGGTGAACAAGAAAGGTTGGATTATACAGTGGGAAAAGGTGAGTGAAGATACCTTGACTGATAGGTTCAACAATTAGCAGTGAGTGGGCTGGCGAGATAGCTAAGCAGACTAAACACTTGCTTAAGCAAGCATAGGGGCCAGGGTTCCATCCCTAGCACCATATTCTGTGCCGGCCCCACCCCCGGGAATGCTGAGCAGATAATGGGAGTCAGGGCATGGTGGTGCACACCTGTAATCCCAGCACTAGGAAGGCTGAAAACAGGAGGATCACTACAAGTCAGATCTGTGTAGTGAAACCCTGCTCAAAAATCAAATTAGCAGTGAGGTCCACAGATGCATGAAGGCAATGAAGCCCCCAGAGACCTCTAGAATAAACACAGGGCTGGCCCCTGACTTGGTGACAGTGGTCCCCAGCTTCACATAACAAAGGACATTCACAAAGGAGAAAAGCCCACCAGTGGCTCATATGACCAGCAATCCATAAGGGTGGCCAGCAGCCCCTTAGGTGACACAAAGATCTCTAAGCTGATCATGTAACCCATTCAACAGGCAGATCGTCTTCCTCAGGGGCATAGTCTCCAGGAGTCTTCAAGGTGGTATACTGACATCTTCCATTTGGGTGGCTGGCCTCACAGACAAAACAGTAGGTGGGTTTTGGGTTCCAAATCTCCCTGGATTCCATGGCAAATAGTTCTTACATAGCTATGTTTACTGTGGGCTGTCATAAAATCAGTAAAAAAAATCATACTTTCATGACCTGCTTCATCACAAACAGGCCAGGTACAGAGAAGAAAATGAAGTCTCTACAAGAGCTAACTGCACTTGTGTGTGATGGCCATTTACTCTCCTCGTGGCCAGGCACAGCCAAGACAATCTTCCACCGAGGCATATTTCTAATTAGCACCTCTAAAGAGTCTTCACCATCCGTGCACTCTAATAATAACCACATCTCTGTACAGAAGGCACTGTTCCAAAGCTTAACCTTAATTATCACTTAATATTCTCAAAGGCCTTAGGAAAACACATTACTAGCCTCATGTTCATATAAGAGAAAACTAATCTAGAAATAACTGCTAGTCCGCTGTCACCAGAAAAAGTACAGTGGACCCAGAATTTGAGCCCAGTCTAATGCTGCCCTATTCACGCAACCATTACATTCTACTTCAAGTCCATAACCATGTTTAATCTTTTCTCTTCCTAGCAGTCAGAACAAACTCTGAGTCAAATGAGATTTTATGAGTGTTATTGATAAACTAAACTTTTTCATACTCTCTGCTTACTGAGTTCTTATTATACCTGGCTGGGGGCAATTAAACTCAAGTGCTTATCTTTGGACAGCTGTGATTTCTTTAATAACACATACAAAGGAAAGCCTGTGTGTCACTGAGATGGCAAAACATCCTTGGGAAAGAACTGAAACACAGTTCCAAGAATAAAACAATATTACATATTAAGATATGTTATATAAAAATGGAGATTTAAGCCAGGCGTGGTGGCGCATGCCTGTAATCTCAGCACTCGGGAGGCTGAGGCAGGAGGATTGTTGTGAGTTCGAGACCAGCCTGAGCTACAAAGTGAGTTTAAGGCCAGCCCAAACTGCATAGTGAGACCCTGTCTCAAAAAGACAAAAAAAAAAATGGAGATTTAAAAAGTAAAGTCATATTAATATACTGAGCTGTGAATGGCTCAAATCAACAGCTTCTAAAAAAAAAAAAAAAAAAAAAAAAAAAAACAGCTTCTGTGATAACCCACTTCTATTGTGGACTGCTGATCTGTGTTGGATTGTTTTATTGAAAATAAATATAAACATATATATAAAAATATACATATATATAAACATTAGCTATCCATGTTTTGAAAATCTGTAACATATGTATTATTGTATGTCACCCTGTTTATGTCATTTTTTCTATTTGTTTTTGCTTCTATTTTTCACTCCTCAAGTTAAATAAATAAAATTTTTTTAAAATGCAAAAAATAAATAAATAAATAAAATAAAGTTTAAAAAAATGTAAAAGAAACTGGGCATGGTGGCTCATGCCTGTAATTCTAGCACTCAGGAGGCTGAGGCACGAGGATTGTTGTGAGTTCAAGACCAGCCTGAGCTACAAAGTGAACTCAAGGCCAGCCTGAACTGCATAGTGAGACCCGATCTCAAAAAAGACCAAAAATAAATAAATAAATAAATAAAATTTAAAAGAAAAAAGTATATTTATTTCCACATACATATTTAATACCTAAATGCTCTAAATCAGAGCAAATCTCTATCCCCTCTCACACACAAGATTTGCCCACGCACCACATACCTCCTAAAATGGGAATGTGCTATTACCAATTTGTTTCCCTAGTAGAAAAGTTTATCAAGTAATATCTATGTTATTACCTAGTGTCTTTTCAGGTACTCTAGGTGACAGTACCATCTAAACTGATTAATTCGACCAGTTAAAAAAAAAAAAAGGCCAGGGAGATGGCTGAGTAGAATAAGCGCTTCCCTGGCAAGCGCAAGGGCCTGAGTTCAATCCCCGGTTCCGCAAAAAAACTATAAAAAGACTGCAAACCGAAAAATAAAGACTAACCAATTCTGTTATCTGCTCCTGGATGGGTTGTTCCCTTCATTCGCTTGGACCACAGCATACTACCTCTGGTCACTTCCTATTTTACAAAAACAAAAAACAACAAAAACTGCTCTACATTTATTTGTATTGGATCCTTCCAAAAAAAACATTTAAACACAGACTCTGCTGAGTTCTGTGATATATAAGAAGCATTTCAGTGTGTTTCCTCCCTTTCGGGTACTTACACCTAAGAGATAAAGGGAGATACAGAAATGATCACAACCATGCAGTAAGCATGGTATTTAAATGTGCAAAAGAAGCACATACGTCACTGTTCATCCTTTAAAATGTCCTTTGCACCACGAAACCAAAGGACAAATTCCACACTACTTTCGAAAACTTTTTAAACTGGGCCCCTTAAATTCATTCTCACTCCTAATCAGAATGGAAGGCTCAGCTCCTGGTTTTCCAGCAGTTACTCCACCTCCCAGTCAGTACACCGGGTTCTTCATCTGCAAAACAACGGTGACTGCAGTCTCCAAGGTAAGAGGTACTAGGTATGAGAGGTACAAGGCAGTGGGTGGCACCACTGTGCTCACAGTCACCAATCACCCTCATCAATGCATTCAACAAACGCCATTTCTTGCTTCTAACATATCCAGTTCTCCAGCCAAGAAAGTATCAAGGTTACCCAAGCACCATTCTGCCTGACTTCCACAAAACCTTCCCTTCAGTAGCTCCTCCATCCTGCCAGGTACATGTTTGTACTATAATCTCAGCGTGTCAGGACACCTTTTGTGGATTTCTTCTGTGTGTGCGTGTGCACCTCCCTATGTGTTCTGAGCCAGGGGGAGGTAATTCAGCCCTGGAGATTAAACTCTCTCCTTTCCACCAGCAAGAAAAGATCTTCATGGTGGAGACACTGTCCCTACTGCTTCTGGTTTTTATCTCAGGCCACAGAAGCACAGAGGTAGAAACGCGCTAGGTCAAACAGCCACCCCCGGGTGGCCCGCGTTCGAATGCAAGGTTCGGACTTGAGATTACACTCTCTTCCACGCCACTTCAAGTGGGACAGGGTCTGGGGAAAAAGTTCAGTAAAGTAAGCTCAAGGGCTGAGTTCAATCCCCGCTTCCACCAAAAATCAAACAAAAAGATAAATGAAGAGGCGAAAACATTACCAGAATCGCCTTTACAAATGCTTTCTTCAACAAAGCGCTGCTTCCAATCACCCCTCCCTTCCCAAAGGCCAGAGCCGCCCCCCCAATTCCTACCGGTTTTAAGAGGGCGTGATTTAAGAGGGCGTGTCCACACCCAACAGAGATTTCACTACCTCGATATTAACATTCACGGGCCGGGAGGCAGCAGGAATAATAATGAGCACACCCACTCCCCACAACTTCTGCCACAGAAAACTTTCCCGTACCGGGTCTGCAGGATCCAACTTTCAAAACTTGCCCACCCCTTACACAGTTCCACGCGGAGAGCGCCACAAAGCAACAAGCGAAGTGCGGGTTGGTTGGCGTCTGTCGATTTACCCAATCAGAGTCGGGCCGAGGCGCAGGTTGGCCCCGCTACTTGCTGGGAATTGTAGTTTGCTTCTAAGCGGCTTTGCCAGGGTCCTCGTGTGTTTCTCATTGTAGTGATTATCAAAAAGGGGGTAAGAGCCAAGCGTGGTGGCACATACCTGTAATCCCAGCACTCCCGAGGCTGAGGAAGGAGGATTTGTTTCGAGTTCAAGATCAGTCTGGACTACAAAGTGAGCTCAGGAACACATTGAGCTGTGTTGCAAGACGCTGTCTAAAAAAGACAAAAACGAAAAACCTTGGGGCAAGAACACCACCAAAGAGAGTGTAAAACAAAAGGTACTGTGTTTTTTGTTTTGTTTTGTTTTTCTTGTAAGATTTTTTGTGAAAAGTGATTGATAGACATTCATGAGGCTGAGGCTGGAGGATTTCTGCGAGTTCTAGAACAGACAGGGTTACATAGTTAGACTCTCAAAAAAACAAAACAAAAGAAAAAGGAGCCATGCCTGTAATCCCCGCACTCGGGAGGCTGAGGTAGGAGGATTGTTTTGAGTTCGAGACCAGCCTGAGCTACAAAGTGGGCTTAAGGCCAGCCTAAACTTCATAGTGAGACCCTGTCTCAAAAAATAAATAAATAAATAAATAAAAATAAATTAAATTTAAAAATAAAAAGCATGTTTTCTGGAGAATAGAAGACCACCTGTCACATAAATTTTTGGAGGAGCTTTCTGGTTTTTTTTTTTTTTGCTTTTGTTTTTGGTACCAGAGATCAGACTGAGGACCTTGGGCTTGCTAAATAGGCATTTTAAGATACTGAGCTATCACTTTGCAGCGTTCTGATTTTTACTGTGTTTTTCGTTTTGTTTTTGTGGTTTTGTTTTTGTTTGATTTGTTTTTGTTTTTGTTTTTTGAGACAAGTCTTGCTATGTAGCCCAGGCTGGCCTTGAACTAATAGAGATACTTCTGCCTCAGTTTCTTCAGTGCTGGGATTACAGACTTGTACTAGCATAGCTGGCTGTTTGTTTTAATTTACTCTTTTCATTATCCCTTTGGTGGTGAAATTGTTGGGGAAATGCTGACGAAAGTTACTCAAAGTGAAACACACATATTGGGGAAAACTAAGATTCTGCTTAAACATGAAGGACACCAAACAAGGCTTGGTGTAAAGGCAGCTGTGAAGAGGAAACCTGACAAAGAGTTAAAATTTGGTCTCAGATTATTATATCTGTGCTTCTTCTTTTTTTTTTTTTCTGGAACCAGGGATTGAACTCAGGCCCTTGTGGTTGCCAGGGAAGTGCTTATTCTACTGAGCCATCTCCTCGGCCCCTCTGTGCTTATTCTTTACTCTCCCCTGCACAACTCTCTTGTATCTGTCACATGATTTAGCCCATCATATTGTGATTACTGGCCTACTTCCCTCACTTGAAAAAAGGAAGCACATTTTATTCAAATTCTAAAATAGGGCATACAGGCACTTCATCTTTGGCTAAACATGTTCATTGGAAGTAAGAGAGCCTCTTTAATAAATAGTGCTGAAAAAATTGGCTCTCCACGTGCCAAAGATTAAAATTAGACTCATGTCTAGCTCCATGCACTCATGATTTAGACTCAAAATCAATCTAAATATTAAAACAGAAACACTAAATCTATTGGAGGAGAAAGTAGGTAAAAATTTTGAAGATATAGGGGTTGGCAGCAAGTTCATGAACAAAAACAAAAACTGCACAGAACACACTTCAAAATATCAACAACTGGGATCACATCATATTGAAAAGTTGAGTCAGGCATGGTGGCATAGGTCTGTAATTCTCGCACTCAGGAGACTGAGGCAAGGAGATTGTTACGAGTTTGAGGCCAGACAGGGCTACACAGTGACTTGAAGTCCTGCCTGAACTGAATATCAAGACCTTGTCTCAAAAGGGCAGAAAAAGGGATAGTGAGATGGCTCAGCAGACTAAGTGTCTGCTTAGGCAAGTGCAGGGACTGGATTTCAATTCCATCATGACATGCTGCACCAGCAGAGGCCACTGAGCCAGCCACCAAGTCCAGGCATGGTGGTGCAAGCCTGTAATCCCAGCGCTAGGGAGACTGAAAACAGGAGGATCATTAGGAGTCCAAATTGCAGAGTGAGACCCTGTACCAAACACATAAGAAAGAAAAGTTTTTGAGGGAACTACCCACTCGGGCTCCCCCTCCTGTCCCTCTCTCAGACAGGAGCTTTCTTTCCCTCAATAAATCTATTCTGCTCATTAAAAAAAAAAAGAAGAAAAGATTTTGCACACCAAAGAAATTACAACAGAATAAAAAGAAGGTCCATGAATTGGAAAATAATTACAACCAACCATCCCTCAGACAAAGGACTTCTATCTAGAATATATAAAAAATTAAACATATCAGGCCCCCAAAATTCAAAGACCCAATCAAAAACAGGCATCTGAGATGAATATACACTTCTCAGAGGAAGAAATACAAATGAGAAATACATGAAAAAATGTTCAACACCATTGGTCATTTGAGAAATACAAATGAAAACAACACTGAGATTCCATCTCACCCCAGAAAAATTGGCTATCATCAAGAAATCAACTAAAAACAAATGTTGAAGAGACTATGGGGAAAAGGGAACCCTTCTCCACAGCTGGTAGGAGTGTGGGATGGTAGAACCACTGTGGGAATCAGTATGGAGATTCCTCAAAAAAACAAACAAACAAACAAACTAGGATTAAAGGTCCTATTCAACCCAATTATTCCTTTTCTGGGTATTTTTTCTTTTTTCTTTTTTCTTTTTTTTCTTTTTTTTTTTTTTTTTTTTTTTGGCAGAACCAGGGATTGAACGCCCTTGTGCTTGCCAGGGAAGCACTTATTCCAATGAGCCATCTACCCAGCCCCCATTTCCTGGGTATTTTTTCAGAAGAACTGAAAACATCATACCACAGCAATATATGCATGTGTACCCATGTTTATAGCAATGCATTCTGTCATAACTAAATCTTGGAAACCCAAATACCCATCAACTGAGGAACAGATTAAAAAAGATGTGGTGTTTTTATACAATGGAGTATTACTCAGCTATAAAGAAAGACAATGGCCAGGTATGGTGGTGCACCCCTGTAATTCCAGCACTGGGAGGCTGAGGCAGGAGTATCATTGTGAGTTTAAGACTAGCCTGAGCTACAAAGTGAGCTCAAGGCCAGCCTGGGCTGCATAGTGAGACCTTATTTCAAAAAGACAAAAATAAATAAATCGGGCCCAGGAGATAGCTCACTAGAATAAACACTTGCCTGACAAGCACAAGGACCTGAGCTCAATCTCCAGTTCCGCCAAAATAAATAAATAAATAGAAAGATAACCTGGAGGCTTTTATGAGTAAATTGATGCAACTGAAGACCATACTCATAAGCGAAATAAATCAGACCCACATGTATAAACGTCGTATTGTCTCTCTAGTGTAAGAACCTGAGAGTAAATAAAATCCAAAACTTACAATAAATCAGGGGTTACCTAGCACATTATTTGATTAAAAGTTGTCAGGAAGCTGGGTATGGTGGTGCACACACCTATAAACCCAACAGTCAGGAGGAGGCCGAGGCAGGGGGCTAGCAAGGTAGGAGACCTGCCTGTAGCACATAGCAAAACCAGCCTTATCTCAAAAAAGAAAAAGGAAGTTAGAAAAATGCATGCACTGTCACTGGTAATTGTTAAGTAAATGTTGACTTCACAGGTTAGGGAGAAAGAGAAAGAAAACAACAGAAGGAGTTTAGCTAACCCCACCTCCAGATCCACTAATGCAGAACTAAAGGTGTTGCGGGAAGGAGCTGTCTAATTGAGAAGGGTGGTCCGCTGCCAACTAGCTAGTTGGTTGAACTCTTCCTGAGCACGTTAGCTCTCCTTGATCAGGCGTGGTCTTGTCACGTGTTTCAAACTATGGCACCTCGTTTGCATCTTGCCTTGACTCAGCCAATAGAAGTGGTGCTCTCGTTGGACACGCCTACCTCCACCGCCACTGTTGACAGCGGAGTCTGTCACCTGACCCGGCTCAAACATGGCTGCGCTGGGATGTTTGTTGCTTTGCGCCCCCGGAACAGGTGAGTTGTAAGGCGTGTGTGTGGGGGGGTGTCCCCTCCAAAACCCCCGTAGGAAGTGGCTCAGGCTATCACTTCCTCAACCCCACACTGCTCTTCTGACAGATTTTCTCCTGATCTTTCAATCCTCTTCGTTAACCGAAGGCTCCAAAGAGGAGTGTTCCCGCTGAACCGACCACCTGGGGATTTGGAGCTAGCCTGGGCTAA
Organism: Ctenomys sociabilis; assembly: GCA_004027165.1. Lineage (NCBI taxonomy): Eukaryota > Metazoa > Chordata > Mammalia > Rodentia > Ctenomyidae > Ctenomys > Ctenomys sociabilis. Next base: position 44,206 of record PVKA01005275.1, read on the forward strand.
ACGATCCGGAGGGACTAGGGTTTTAGCCCCCGCCCATACAGCGATTGATACTGTTAGACGTAGGATCTGCGTAGAGATGGGGTCTACCCCTTGGAGCAAGTGGCAGTTCTCCAAAAGAGATAGTAACGTGTCAAATTTAAAAAATATTTATGAAAATAAGACCTGCCTTTCCCGCTCTGGTACGTAGTTACTGGTTTCTCTAGCTTCTATCCCTCTCTCGCGCGTATGTTGTTTTTCTAGGAGGTACTCCACGAACGAGACCACTGAGGATGTGCTCTGAGTAAAGCGTCTCTTTCTACCTCCCTGCACTCCGTGCTGGGAAAATGAATCATCCGTTTGGAAAAGAGGAAACTGCTACCGAGAAGCAGCTTTTTGGCTTTTTTTGTGAATGCCTGCGGAGAGGAGAGTGGGAGCTGGCACAGGCATGTACCCACCAGCTGCACGAAGCACATGGGGATATCCCAAAGAAGGTGGAAGACATACTTCAGGCGCTGGTGCTGTGCCCAGATCTGCTGAGGTAAGGGATCTCCTATCCTGCTAGGGCCTCAGGGCCGGACACAGGGTTCCTCCTCTCCATGTGCCTCACTCAGCTATCCTCTAAAGAATTGAAAGAAGCAAAGTATATATTTCACGTGCTCTGAAAATTTACCTGTAAAACATATGCCCATTAGTTTTTAATTTATTAGTTTAGGATTATTATCCCAAACTGGATGTAAACCTGGCCACTGTCAAGTCTACCTGAAACCTTTTCTTGTTTATTGTCCTTAATAATAATGATGTAGCTACACTGAAAAGTGTTTTGTCTCCAAAAAGCAAACCCTAAACCAGATGCGGTGGCCCGTGCCTATAGGGATGCAAAGACTAGGGGATCCAGATTTTGAGCCCAGCCTGGGCAATTTAGCAAGATTTTGTCTCAAAATAAAAAGGAATAGAAATGTATCTCATTGCAAAGTCTCTAGGTTCAAATGCTAATACAAAAAAGAAAATGGTGTTCTCTTTTTTGCTTATGGGATTGAGATTGAAGATGTTGTAGTTCTAACAAAGGACTGAAAATGAGTTAACTTAAAACATTTCCTTGTGAAATAAGTATAGACTCACTAGAAATACAGTAGCATTGTACCTTTTCCCCAACTTTTCCCAGTTATAACATTTCATTTAGCTATAATACAACATCATAACCAAGAAACTGATATTGGCACATTACTGTTGACTATACCATAGATCTGTATAGTATGGGGTTTTTTTTTTTGTACCAGAAATCGAACTCAGAACCTTGTGCTTGCCAGGCAAGCACTTATGCCACTGAGCTATCTACCTAGCCCCCACCATAGATCTTACTTGGTTTGCACCATTTTTAAAACTCTGCATTCATGTTTTTTTTTTCTGCATTCGTGTTGTAATGCTAGCTCTATGTAATTTACAGACATACAGATGCATGTAATCCCATGGTAATAAAGATAGAACTGTTGACTCACTATAAAAGAATTTCCTTCTTGGTGCTACTACTTATTTTTGCACGGTGGTCTCTCTTTATCTCCTGGTAACCAGATTTGTCTATTGTCTATCCTAGGTTTAAAATATATAGTTGTAGCCGGGCGTGGTGGCACACGCCTGTAATCCCAGCACTCAGGAGGCTGAGGCAGGAGGATTGTTGTGAGTTTGAGACCAGCCTGAGCTCTAAGTAAGCTTAAGGCCAGCCTGAACTTCATAGTGAGACCCTGTCTCAAAAAAAGCCAAAAAAATAAAAAAAATAAAAAAAAATAAAAAAAAAATATACATATAGTTGTTACAGAGTCTCCCTACACAGCTCAGACTCATAGTGATCCAACTGTCTCAGCCTCCCCAGTGCTGTGGTTACAGGCATGTGCCACATGGAATACAATATGGGGGATTAAACTCAGGTTCTTGCACTTGCCAGACAGGCACTTAGACTGCTGAGCTCTCTCTCCAGCCCTGTCCTAGGTTTTTAATGAAGTTCTTCCCGGAAGTGCTACTAAATAGTAGCAAATAGGACCCAAACATGCTGTTTAGTCTTTCCTTGGTTTATCCTTGCCATTAACTCTTAATGATACACAGTGTAAATATTGTATTAGGACATAAAGAGTAGAGAAATAAGTGTCTTTTTCCTTCCTTTTTTTAACCCCTCAATTTGTGTTTTAGCTAGTTCGTGTTTAAATTATGAACTTTACATTGTCTAATTAAGTACATTTTTGTTTTAGGATGAAAGTCTCTTGAGGACATTTCACATTCCTTAAATTGATGAAGATTTGAACTACATAAACTTTTTTGGGGGGGGGCGGTGGTGAGACAGGGTCTTTTTGCTCTGCAGCTCAGCCTGGCCTTGAGGTCACCTTGTAGCCCAGGATGGCTTAGATTCAATGATCCTCCTGCCTCAGCTTCCCAAGTACTAAGATTACAAATTATGCATTAGTGGAAAGTAACTGAAGAGTAGTGAAAAAATTTTAAGATTGGAATTTTATGGTTTGGGCAGTGAAATACAAGTCTTGAAATGTGTAGGAAACCTTTCATATAATAAAATTCACTTTTCTCAAAAATAAATAAATAATGAACTTTAAAGAATGACATACAAGGGCCGGGGAAATGGCTCAGTGGAATAAACACTTCCTTGGCAAGCGCAAGGGCCTGAGTTCAATCCCCGGTTTCACCAAAAAAAAAAAAAAGACATACATTCTTACAACTTTTTTCACACAGATAAAATTTTTTATGACTTCCTTTTTCTTTTGTATTTGATTCGTTCTCAGTGTTCAAGAATATAGTTTAAGGCCAGCCAAAAAGCTTGGTGGATTAAAGTGCCTGCAAGCAGGTGCAGGGGCGGGGTTCGATCCCCAGGTATGCTGTGCAGGCCCCGCCCCCAGAGGGGGGCAATGAGATGGCAATTGAGACTGAGAGTGAAGGCACACGCCTGTAACCTCCCAGCTCTTGGGAAGCTGTAAATAGGCAGCCCGATCTAGTAGTAGGACCCTGAACACCCTGTAGACCCTTCTCTAAAATCAAAAAAAAAAAAAAGTATAATTTAGACAGCATTAGCTACTGTGATTTTCTTTGTAATATCATCTTTTAAAAAAGGACTAAACCAGGCACAGAGGTGTGTGCCTAAAGTACCAGCTACTCAGAAGGTTGAGGCAAAATGGTTGTCTGAACACACAGGTTGCCTGAACACACGAGTTCCAAGTAATCTAAGTAACAGAGGAAGACACTTCCCAAAAAAAGAGAGGGAGAGATAGAGAGAGAAAATATTTTTGGTGGAACTGGGGATTGAACTTAGGCCCTTGCGCTTGTCAGAAAAGCGCTTATTCCACTGAGCTATCTCCCTGGCCCTGAGCTATCTCCCAGCCTGAGATTTTTTTTAATGAAAGCTGCAGATCTGTTCTGTTTTTCATATTTTACTGAACTATAATATGCAATTGAAAATTTCTTACTAACATTTGCCTGTTCGTGTTTAAACTAGACTAAAGAGAAAATGTCTGTAAAGAACTCCTTTCTCTTCACCTTTTTCAGGTGTGGGCAAGACATTAGCCCCCAAAGATTATCTTGGCTCTGGCTTCTTGTGCTAGAAAAATGGTTGGCCCAGGAAAAGGTAAGAAGTTCTATGTTTAAAGTTTCCCAAGGCCAAGACAGAAAACAACTTAGTTATGAGATTTTCCTTCTGTCTTTTACTTCCTTTATTGTAAAACAGTTCATATTCTTTCTCAGTGTCAAAAATAGTAATTGTTTAAATTATTACCATCTCCTAATGAAAATAATTTCATTAATTTACTGACATACATTGCCATTTAATAACATTTAAGGTGGTGTCATTTTGTTAAATACTACTGTGAGTCTGCCTTAGTAAAACTAAGTGATAACATACCAAACAAGGGCCGGGGAGATGGCTCAGTGGAATAAGCACTTCCCTGGCAAGTGCAAGGGCCTGAGTTCAGCCCCCGGGTTCCGCCAAAAAAAAAGATACCAAACAAAATATGAGCCCATAACATTTGTATTTATTCAACCCTAGGTTTATTGAGAAAAGGCTGAGCCAAAGCTTGGCTTCTCTTCTAAAAATCTTTATTTTCACTATTCTAATACCATTAATGTAATATCTTATAGGTTGAAGTTCTATTGTAGTAATTTGATAATCTACATGGATTGAAATATTACCAATTATAAAAGTGAGCAAATTAATAGTAAAAGAAAACAGATGAAATTTGTTTTATTTTAAGGAAATATTCCACTGAAAACTCTTTTAGTGTCTTTTATCAAAGATGAGATCCATTGAAGGAATTTCTGAGGTAACCTTATACTGAACCTCAGATTTAAGTGAGAAATCCTTATTAGCCCAAGGATACACCATAAATTCAGTTGACAAAACTAGAACCAAAACCAAAATCTGAATCTTAGTCCTCTGCTTTTTCTACCTGAACATTATTCTTCAGCTTTCATGAACTAGAAAGAAATTCTGTTTCTTAAATATCTATCATTTAGCCTAATTCTTTTTTTTTTTTTTTTTTTTTTTTTGTCTTTTTGAGACAAGGTCTCACTATGCAGTTTAGACTGGCCTTAAGTTCACTTTGTAGCATAGGCTAGTCTCGAACTCATAACAATCCTCCTGCCTCAGCCTCCCAAGTGCTGGGATTACAGGCATAGCCTAATTTGTGTTATTGTTTTATTCCCTTCTGTCATCAGGATTAATTTGTCTCTAGTTCTCCTTTTGCATGACATTTATCTTTCACATCGCTGTCAAGAACAGAAATTACTGATCTAAGTACATCTCTTCTCCAGGCCATACCTCAGTGTGTAGGAAAGAGAAATGTCAGGAAGACTAGCAGGAGGGAGGAAAAAGAAGCAAGATTAAACTATAATGAAACCCAGGATAATTGAGTCAGCTTTAAAAGCAGAGTTGAGCTTACACTGAATATTTTATCTGGAATAATATCTTCAAATAAAGTAAGTTGTGTTACTGATTCAAGATCTCTCTAAAATGCAAACATGAAATTTGTCAAGGCAAATGAACTTTCCCCTCCCCCGAGCTCTGCATCCTCGGTGCTGATACCACTTATTTTCTGTACAGTTGCTCAACCATATTGGGCAGTGGACTTCTCTTCTCTGTCTCTTTGGCACAAACTAAGAGTTGTTCTTTTTTTTTTTTTGTGGAACCAGGGAAGAGTTGTTCTTGTTTTGTCACAGATCATTTGTTCTTTAAAGCTCACTTATTTAAACAGTTGTGGAAATATATTTGTTGCCTAGAGGGGCTGGGAGTAGGGACCAAGACTCTGCATGTATTCATTTTTTGTTGTTATTTCATTATTTTTGTTTTCTTTCTTTTATTTATTATTTTAATGTATTTGGTGCAGGGTCTCACTACACAAATTGAATTCAGTGATCCTCCATTTTTAGTCTCACCAAGTGCTGGGATTCCAGGCATGTGCCACCACCCCAGGACTTGGTAGCAGCTCAGCACACCTGGGGGCAGTGCTGGCACAGTATGTGGTGCCCGGGATCGAACCCTGGTCCCTGCACTTGCCTAAGTGGGTGCTTAGTCCACTGAGCTATCTCTCTGGCCCTGCTTTCTATTTCTTAAGACCAGGTCTGGCTGTATAGTGCAAGCTATCCTTGAACTCTGTAGTTCAGACTGGCCACGAACTCATGGTGATCATCCTGGCTCAGCCCGTCAAGTGCTGGAAATACAGGCATGCATCACCATTGCTAGCTTCAATACTCGCATTATCCTGGAGTTGCCTTCGTCTAGGAATGTGGAATTTGCCTCTTCTTTTCCAGGCTCTCCTGTTCTGGCAAAATCTTGCTTTCTAATTTCCTTTCCTTCATTTGCCTTCTGTTTCTCTCTTGAAGTGATTTATTTCTACATATGTAAACATGTGTATAAAACTTTAGTTGCAGGAATATTTGTTGCTTTGCTTCTTTTTTTTTTTTTTTTTTGCAGAGCTGGGAATTGAACTCAGGCCCTTGTGCTTGCCAGGCAAGCACTTATCCAACTGAGCTATCTCCCTGGCCCCTGTTGCTTTGCTTCTAATAGAAGTTGGAACAACGTCTTTATAATGTACAGGAGTAGTTAACAGATGGAAGTGTATATGTGAAACACTGGGCCAGTATTCAAAATCATATAGTAAATAAATTTTCAGTGATATGAAAATTTTCAGTGACTCTTCATAAGACATAAGATGAACAAAAAAGTTTAGGAAAAAGTATATTTGGTGTACATGTGTAGAAAATGTCCTGAACAGGCTTAGGCTACATCACTAATACTAGTTCTACTTTTTTGTTTGTTTGTTTTTGAGACAGGGTCTGAGACAGGATCTCATTACTTAGTTTAGGCTGGCCTTGAGCTCACTTCATAATCCAGGCTGGTCTCCAACTCACAACAATCCTGCCTCAGCCTCCCAAGTGCTGGGATTACAGGTGTGCACCACCACACCCAGCTAGTAGTTCTACTTTGTTGGGAAGATAGAGAGCTAAATATATATTTTTTAAGTTTACATTTTTGCACATTCTTATTTTTTCCAATTGAACTTGCCTTGCCTTTTCATCAAAGAAATCTGTGCTTAGAAACATTTAGCAATTTCTTGACTGTTAGGGAATGTTAGTCTTTTGTGACCCTGGATATGCTTAAAGTAATATCACTAGTGAAATACATATAACCTAATAGACCATAGGATTCTAGGCAATGTTAAAATCCTAACCAGAGGGCTGGGGAGATGGCTCAGTGGAACAAGCACTTCCCTGGCAAGCAGAAAGGTCTGAGTTCAATCCCCAGTTCCACAAAAAAAAAAAAAAAAAAAAAAAAAAAAAAAAATCCTAACCAGACTATAAGAGCCTGCTGTCTTAGATTTTCATCTATTCTTCCCTCTTATTCCTCAATAGAAACACTGTCAACAGTAGTGTAACCTTTGGCTTCTCAGCATGAATTTTCCCACAAACGTGTAATCATTAGTATTATACAAGCATTCACCTGACACTGGTGCACATAATAGGGAAGAGTGTGGTAAGACTAAGATTTGGGGCGGAAGGGCATTAGATTATCCACATGGATGAGGAAATGGGATCTTGAATCGTAACCGGTGCATGTATGCACAATATTTGGGTGCTTTGTACCCTCCAATAGAACTTACATTTTTTGGTACTGGGAATCAAACTCAGGACCTTGTGCTTGCTCGGCAGGCACTTAAGCCACTGAGCTATATCCCTGACCCCAAACTCATCTTTCAGCAGCTTTGCCTAGAAGTCTGACTTACAAGTATCTCTGATTTATTCTGCCAGAATGCGCCCCAGACTCTCATCTCATTTTTCTTTCTGGAGAGAGACTCTAATTTGAGTTTTAAGGGGTGGCTGAGGGAAGTTGCTGTGAAGCAGGCTGGTGTGGAGTCATAGGCTTTTTCTGAATCTGCGCTGGACCATACTGACAGCATGTCTCAGTACCAAACATTGGCTTCAGCTGTAGGTGTGATCCCAGCTGCTTCGGATAGGGGAGCAGAAGAGCATTTAAGCTCATTAAGCTGGTTGAAGACCAGCCAGGACAAAGGAATCAGAGCATATCATCTCAAAGAAACAAAAAAGTTTTCTTTTGTTCTGGGTTGGGGCTGTGGATTCACGGTAGTGTCTCTCCCTATCATGTGAGAGGCCCTGGGTTGGACCCCCAGCACTGAGAAAAAGTAGGGGCTCACTTTTTCCTTGGCCTTTCCAACTAATAATAAGATCATTTTTAAACTATGTAACTATGTCTCAGGTTTCTTTGATTCAAAAACTAAATTAAAAATAAAATTATATGTAGTACATGATACTAGCATATAATGCTTAGTAAACATTAGAAAATGTTAAATCCCACCTCCTCTACTTTTTTCTATAACTCATATGGAAAAGATAGTTAATACCAAAAATGAGCTTGGACCAAAAGAGGATTCTGGGAGCCACAACCTGCCAGGTTGCTCTGTACCTTGGTGTTTTGGACACAGCAAGAGATTTCGTAGAGGAAAAAAGCTCAAGTGATAAAGAAAAATGTCACATAAAACCACCATGCAAATGTAGTAATTAAATTGAAACATAAAAAAGTACAATCTTTAAAAAAGTCACATGAAATTAGTAAACCTTGATGTGGGCTTTACATATTTTATGAGAAGTTTGTGACCAAATTTAACTTTGTTTATGAATTATCTGAAAACAAATTTAGTGGTTTAAATGCTTTATCAGGCCAAGCATGGTGATGCAGGCCTATAATCCTAGCACTTGGGAAGCTGAGGCAGGAGGGTCATTTTTGAGTTCCAAGTTTTGAGATCAGCCTGGGGTGCAAAGTGAGCTCAAGGCCAGCCTGAACTACATAGGAACATGCTGTCTCAAAAAGACTAAAAATAAAATAAATAAAAACCTTATCTTAGAGAAATAGAAGCCATCTGACTATCAGGAGAGACATATTTTCTTATATGTTAAACTACATGCCTAATCTCTATGCCTTCTTGTGATTCTTTCAGAAGTCACTCCCAGCTGTTTACCGGAGAAAGCTTGAATTTCTTTTCTTGTCTGAAGACCTCCAGAGTAACATTCCAGAGGACATCCTCAAGGTGAGAGAGAGCCCACATGCCACCTTGTGGAGTCAGTCAACAAGCTCAGCTTTCTGGGACCCAGCAGAAAAAAGTTTCCAGGATGCTAGCTGTACCTTGTTCTGAGAAGGCCTGGTGGGGCCCCTCATGGGAGGAGTTTAGAGTTTAGATAAACTTACCTTATTTTAGAATACTTGAGGTAGATTGTCCAAAAGCGCTAAATATAAGCAGTTAGGAAGCTGAGGCTGGAGAATCCCCAGGAGTTCAAGGCCAGCTTGGACTCTGTTTTAAAAAAAAAAAAGTACTAAATTCAGTTAGGAATTAAAGATTTTTTTCATTTCACAAAGAAGAATACTGTCTTAGTTTCTATTCTCATTCCTTAGACAAAGTTAAAGGACAAGAAAGGTTTATTTAGCTCACAGTTTGTGGAGGTTTTAGTCCATATTTGGCTGACTCCAAGGCAGTGGCACACAACAGCAAAAGCAACAAAGGAGGGGACAACACTCTGTCCCTTGTACTGTATGAAGGCCTGCTGGCCAGGGTGGCGTCCCGCTCATACCCTTGATCCTAGCCAGAACTATGCCAAAGCAGTCAGTGGACTGATTTACCCATCATGCACCCTTAATCCCAGCGTCACACTCTCTAGATTCAGCCACCTCTGAAAAAGCCCTGTGATCACAGGGCATCGGTGGAACAAATCTAAGCACAGCAAGTGCCTGAGCTACTGTGCCGAGACTTTGGGGGAACACCTAGAGTAACAAATATTTAACTTGGATTTAATCTGAGGTGTTTGAATTTTTCACCAGTAGAGGATAAGGGTATGAGGGGAAAAATGAAGTAATACTTGGTGAAGTATCTTTTCTGTAACAGGTGCACTGAATGTGTTGTAGTTAATCCACAAATTTCTAGGAACAGATTCAGACTAAGTATCAGCTATACCTATGTAGCATGTATCAGTTGCAACTTGTAAAATACCTGAAGTATGCCCTGAGGCTCAATACTTTCATTCTTTTTCTATACAGTAAGTCCCTGAATTATGAATGAGTTCCATTGGGGGGAGTATAAATTGGACTCATTCCTAATCTTATACCTGAAAAATTTGTAATTCACGTGTTTATAAGGCACTGACTGTACTGTACTGAGACTTGAATCTAGGCCCTCACACATACTGGGCAAATTCCCTACCACCAAAATACCCTCAACCCAATATTTCTTTCTTTTTTTCTTTTTTAATTGTATTTTAGACTACAGGGTCTCACTACACAGATTGGACTCAGTGATCCTCCTGTTTTCAGCCTCCCAAGCACTGGGATTACAAGTGCACACCACCACGCCCAGTCTCAGTTGCCAAGTGCGACCCGGGGGAAGGGTCATTCCCTGTGCCTGCCTAAGCGGTGCTTTAGTCCACTGAGCTATTTGGCCAACCCATATTTTCTTAATAGCCCTGTCACCAGTTAAGGACATTTATAGTAGGATTTAAAGTGGGAGAAATGGGCATGGTAGAATATGCCTCTAGTCCTAGCACTTAGGAGGCTGAAGCAGGAGGATTGTAGCGAGTTTGAGACCAGTCTGGGCTACAAAGTGAGCTGAAGGCCAACCTGAACTACATCATGAGACTCTGTCTGAAAAGACCAAAAAAAAAGAGTAGCTTTATCTAGTTTGTGGTTCTGGAGGTGGAATGAAAAGATGGCATAGGCATGTGCTCAGCATCTGGTGAGAGCCTTCTTTCCCCCCACCCCTGTACTAGGGGTTGAACTCAGGACCTTGTGCTTGCCAGGCCGGCACTTAAGCTTCTGAGTTATCCCAAGCCTGTGAGAGCCTTTTTGTGGGATTATAATGTGCTAAGGGCATCGCATGGCAAAGTGGAGCAGTGGAGCATCAAACTCGCTCCCTAGAGTCTCTTTCTCTTCTTAAAAAGTTGCTAATGTCATCACGGGACCCCTCCTTTGTGACTTCATCTAGTCATAATTATCTCCCAAAGACCCTATTGCCAAATATCATTAACAAATGAATTTAGAGGTTAAGTTTCTAACATGTGGAACTGTAAGGGACACATTCAAACCCCACAGCAGCAAGGTTTTGTGAAAGGACACAGAATGGACTGGATCTTAAACCATGGCTAGGGTGTAGATCAGGAGTTTAAAACTCAGGGGCTGAGGAGATAGCTCAGTAGAATAAGTGCTTGCCTGGCAAGTGCAAGGGACTAAGTTCAATCCCCAGTTTCACCAAAAAAAAAAAAAAAGAGTTTAAAACTGATATATAATGTCCTTTTAAAAGGTAAATTTAGGGCCAGAAATATAGCTCCGGGGCTCACTGTCTGCCTGGTAAGCATGAGGCCCTGAACATGATTCCTGGAATGAAAAAAAAAAAAGTAAATTTAAATGCTATTAGACACACACAAACATGCCTTACTTGTCTGGTCTGGGAATTGATGGTTCCTAGCTTGGGTCACCAGTTCCCATTTACATAGCTTGAGCATAGAGGCCATGGGTTATTGAGTCAACCTCTCTCAGTCTCAATTTCCTTACTTGTGAAATGGAGTTGCAATAGTAGTTCAGTAATTAGCAGCATTGGTGAGCTGGGGAGATAGCTCAGTAGAATAAGCACTTACTTGGCAATGACAAACACAAGGGCCTGAGTTCAATCCCTGATTCCACAAAAAAAAAAAAAAAGTAGTTAGTGGTGTTGATTCTTTGGTGTAAGTGCCTCATCAGGGCCAGTACATAATAACTCTTCATAAGTGTTTGCTGCTGCATACAAGTGATGTGCTAGACATAGCTAACCACCACCTCTTCTGCCTAGGAGCTGTATGAGGCTGTGGCACAAGGCACCGAGTCCCCTGTGGCTGACACAAGTCAGAGGCCACAGAACTGGACACCTCGACTCACCTCCAAAGCCGTCTCTGTGCTCTGGGATTTGCTAAGGCAGGCTCCTGAGCCAGCACAGGTGCTGCTGGAGCTTCTCCTTGGGGAAGATGATAGCGCCAGCCCCTGTCATTGGCCCCTGCAGAAGGCCCTGGTGGACCTCATTCGAGAGGCGCTGCAGGCTCTGCAGGGGCCTGCCCCCGGGCCCCCTGGGATCGTCGATGCCATCTACAGAGCACTGCGGACTCTGCGTTGCCCTGCAGAGTCCCCAGGGGCTGAGTTGCATGCCCTGTGTGAGGAGCTCCTGGAGGCCTGCAAGGCCGAAGGCAGTCCCCTAAAGGAAGAGCGGTTGCTTGGCTGCCTAACACACAAGGCTGGACGGGGCTTGCTGTCCCTTTATGGCCACACCTATGCAGAAAAGGTCCTGGAAAAGCCACCTAGGGCTGCAACATCAGGGAAAGGTATGTTCCATTTGCCATTTCTTAATGTGTTTTGGTAATTCCAGTATGCCCAGCCCCTCTGAGGTTCCACTAGACCTGTGGTGGCAAACCTTTGAGTTTTCCATGCTACCAAGTAGGCCACTGCAGCCTCGGGTTCACCACCACTGCTCTGAACTGATGCTTACTTGTTTGGGACACTGATAGGAGAGGCTGAGCAAAAATGGGTAAGACTTGTACACATTTGACCCATTACCCAAGACAGAGTGATGGAGGAGAAAGTAACAGCCATAACAGGAAAGCACTTTGCAGAAGCTACTGAGAGTAGTAAGACGTCTTTAAGAGAAACCATAGGAAACTACGTTTCAGTTTCTTAAACAACCTCCTCTTACATCAGTTGATTTTTCAAATGGGCTTTGGCTTAGAAAAGAAGGGCTCATGAGGTCCCAGTAATGGTTTCTGGTTTGTGTTCAGTCTCCCCAGATCATCCAGATCCTGAGCGGACAATGCTGACCCTGTTCTCCACCCCCAACCCAGCCCAGGCTTGGAAAATGGCTTTTTTCTACTGCCTGAGCAACAGCAAGCACTTCCTTGAGCAGATTCTGGTAAGGCAAGCCTCGTTGCCACGTTCCCCATCACAGAGGGATTCTGAACTCTTCCTGGGCTTTTCCGTTCCTCACCTCCCTGTCACTCATTTGCTTGACACAAGCACCCTGATTTGTGGTGAATCACTGGTTCTGTGCATCCCACGGTCCCAGAGGAGAGGAAGTTGGGAATCAGCCCCATTCATAATCACAGTTGTGATCGCTTTATGTTGGTCCTTTGGCACAAAACAAGGTGTTAGCCATGTCTCAGCTTTCTCAAAGGTATAAAAGAAAAAGCTGTGGCGGTACTACATGGCATAACTGATGGGAGAGTTACTGGAAATTTTTCCTTTAAGATAGATGTAGTGCATGTGCCTGTAATTCTAGAACTTGGGAGGCTAAGGCAGGAGGATTGTAGTCAGTGCAAGCTAACCTGAACTACATAGCAAGACTGTCTTAAAAAACAAAAATATAGCCAAGGATATAACTCAGTGCCATGGGTGCCTGCCTGGCAAGCTCAAGGTTCCAAGTTTGTTCCCTGGTACAGGAAAGGAAAAAAAAAAAACTTTTTTTTTAAACTGCAACTGAACTTAATTCAGCAGATATTTCTCAATGTTTTCCTCTGTGTGTGTGTGTACTATGCTAGGAGCTAGGATTACAGCAGAAGTCATTCTTTGCTGATGAGAGCTTCCATTATCATCTTGTTCTTTTGTGAACATGTATTATTTGCCATGGCCCACATGGCCCACTTTGCAGTTATCAGAAATCGCCCCACTGAGCTAAACAGCTTCTTTGCCTATTAATAAGCAGTGTGCTGGAACTCTTCCTTCTAGTCCACATAGCGGCCGACAGTGGCCTTCTTTGGCTTGCAGGTGACAGCACTAATTCTGTTGAAAGAGGAAGACTTCCCAAGCCTTGGTCACCTGCTGGACAGAGAGTTCAGGCCTCTCAGGCACCTGCTCGTGCTCCTAGGCTGGACACACTGCCAGAGCCTCGAGTCAGCAAAGACGCTGCTCCAGACACTGCACAGGACCGAGGTAATGCTCACTCCCAACTCTGTGCCCCGGGTGCTCCGTGAGTGAATGCCAGGAGGCTTTGGGATTCAGTGCATTGCAAGGTTGGTCAGTCTCTGATGCCAGCTACCTGCGGCGTGAGCATCTTCTTCCCTGTTGACATAGGACCAAGGCCACGATGAGCTTCTCAGGGATGCCTGTGATGGACTGTGGGCCCACCTGGAGGTCCTGGAGTGGTGCGTGCAGCACAGCAGGTATGGGCCTGGGCGCTCAGCGCCTTCCCACCATCTGGCACACCCGACCTTTGGTCCTGTATGTGGCCACTTCAAGACCTTTGCATCAGTATTTTGAGTTGTTGATGTTGACCAATCATGGATAATCATTCCAGCTAAAATTGGGGGAAAAAAACCTAAGTCGATGATTATCTTCCCTACAACCTGATGGATGGTAGTAACAAGAATGATAATAGCTAGCAGTTCCTAAGCACTTGCTATATGCCAGGCATTGCTCTAAGCTCTTTACTTGAATAATTAAACCTCATTATAACTGTATAAGGTAAGTACCAATACTACCTTCATTTGAAAAGTAAAACTAAAGCCTGGAGGTGTTAATAACTTGCCCAAAATTACCTAGCAAGTAAGTATCATTGGTATCCTTAGTCCTACATTATCCTGGATCTTACTTTGATTCAGCCAATGCTTACTGAACTGTGTGTGAAGCCCTGCATTTCCCTGAATACAGCCTAGCTCTGGGTTCTGCCTTGTCCCTCACCTACCTCAACAGCACTTTCTGAAATAGAATAGGTGGAGGGGGTAGTGGTGAGGGGCCCTTCCTCAAAGTAAAACTAGCAAAGTTTATGGTAGTCCAAAGCTAGGGAGAGTGTAGAAATTTGGAAATCAAAACTGTAGGCCCTTTTCAGACCCTACTTGCCAGGAAGGCCCCATTCTAGGTACTTTCTAGACTATTTAGAGCATACTTCACAGATGTACCTCCCTGAGGATAAATGAGAGGCTGTGTCCCAGACCTACTCAAATGTAGAGACTAAGGTGTTATGGGCCAGAGAAGAATGAAAGGAAATAAAGACCAGTCTTTCAGCAGGACAATATCATAACCCACTTCTCCTTCCATCCTCTCAACTTTACCTTTCAGCAAGCCCATACCAAAGAGAGATCTCTTGTGTCACTTACATGGGGGAGACAGCCACTCAGTGCTCTACTCTCTCCATCACCTTACCGACCTTCCAGCTCTCAGAGAGGAAGAGGTTCTCAAACTCTTACAGAAGGTGCCAGCCAAGGACCTGCAGCACGAGCACGGTGAGATGCTGATGGAACAATGTGGCCAGGATCTGCTCTTGCACATATTTCCGGGCATGGAAGCTTTATCTCAACTGATTCCTGGGTTGTCTGTCAAGAGGTCCAGCAAGTGTCCTCCAATTACTGCAGTTAGATCAGGGGATCTGAGGCCATTCCTCCCCTTTCTTGATGTATAGGGAATCCCTACACAGCTCCACATCCATTGTCCTGTGGAATCATCTCAGAAACACTGGCATACCCTCATCCCAATGAAACAAAACTAGGAACTGCCCTCTGCATTCATAGCACTGTCGGAAGTTCTTAGTGAAGGCTTCATACCTCATAACTTTTCCCACAGCCCAAAAATGTGCCCTCCTTCCTTTCCCCATATCACCATTATATGCTATTGAAACAGATCAAGGGTATGGACAAAGGATTTATCTGAAATAGTAACAAGTCTCATTTTAATTTTTGAAACCGTATTTATAGGCCCAATCTTTTTTGTCATCAAAATCATATTATAGCATAGTCACCGCCTGCCATGTGAACCAGATAGTTAGAGGGACCAGCCTAGATGCTACCTGGCTTTTCTTTCAGAAGGAAAAAATTAGGGTCATCCAAATAGCTCAGTAGATTAAAGCACCTGCAAGCAGGCACAGGGGCTGGGAGTTCCATTCCTGGGCCTGCCGTGCCAGCCCTGCCGTGCCAGCCCTGCCCTCAGGGCACGGTGAGTTGGCATGGTGGTGTGCGCCTATAATCCCAGCTCTTGGGAGGCTATAAGCAGGGATCACTGTGAGTTTGGTCTAGTACTGAGACCCTGAACACCATGTAGATCTTGCCCTAAAATACAAAAAAAAGGAAAAAGGACTTTGTAATTGATTACAAAGTCAGTGTTACCATATTCTTTATATTTTTCCTGGAAAAATAAACAACTTGTTTAAGAGATTTTCTAAAGGAACTGAACTCTAGCTTTCACATAAGCCTACAAAAACCTGCTGAAGCAACATTTTAAGTCTAATTCCTGGCGACCTATGGGGATACACTTAGAACTTGACCTTGAAAGAGACAAAAGAGGGGCTGGAGAGATAGCTCAGTGGAATAAGTGCTTGCCTGGTGCCTACAATTACAGCCTCTTCGCTCCATCCCTGCTGGCTGCATATGCCCAAAAATATTAACTGAGTTCTACCTGTTTTCTCCACCATTCAGATTCTGTTGGTGCCCCAGTTCCTGAGGACCTGAACCAGCGTCAGAGTCTGACCCTCTACCAGGGCTTCTGTGCCCTGAAATACGCCATCTATGCCCTCTGTGTGAACTCACACCAGTACTCCCAGTGCCAGGACTGCAAAGTGAGCACCTCTGAGGACCTGGCCTCAGCTGCAGATCCCCCAAATGGCTCTGTCACCTCCCCAGGTATGGCATGCCTCACCCCACCATCGTGGCTGGCAGGGCTGTCCCAGTGAGTGCTTTGGGTGGCCGCTGCCCTTTCTTGCCATGACTGAGATGGCTTTGGTTTCATGGAGCTCAGTAGTAATGCCATCCATTTGCCAGCTCGATGAAGCAAGTGGCTTGTTTATGAGCACCTAGAGCACTGATGGCGAACCCCTTAGAGCATTGAGTGATACAGGCAGACTGCTGCGGCATGTGCGCCATGGGCTCGCCACCACTGTCCTACAGCATTGTTCTCCAAATGCTTTCTTTTTTTCTTTAACTCTGATCCACAGTAACCGTGGCATCTAACATCACACCCCAGTTGGTACCTAGTGTACACTTTGTGTGTCCATATATGTATGTGGTGTACAACCAAACTGAGTCTTAAGAAACACTACTTACTTTCTAATGGAACACACTTGAGATTATTTTTCTGTTCTAGTTCATTTTTTAAATGTAAGTCCCTAAGAGAATTTTGTAGATTGCATTGCCCAGTGTGCTGATACAAGCCAAGTGACCTGTCCTCTCTTTTTTATTTAATCTAAAATTTCTTAATTTGCCTTCTATGTCCAATGTTCAGTTCCTTTTCACTTCTAGCTCTGGAATAGACCTTTGTCTCTGAGCATATTTTTTTGCTTTGTTCTGTTTTTTTGTCTGCAGAATATTTCTTAAGAGAGCTAGGCAGCCTGTGCCCACCTTTAACAACAGATTAAAATAGAATAAGGAATAAAGAGTATGCATGCTGCTTCATTCCTGGAACTGAAATATGGACTTTTTATCAGAGATAAATAATAATAATCACATTTAAAAGTGAAAACAAGTAATGAGTGTTCAAGAAGCTATACTTTTTAATTAAAGTAGCAAAATATTGCTGCCAATCACAAAGAGACATGCATTTCTTTTATCCTTCAGGTCCCTTAGTTATTAAAAATTAAATGAGTCCTGCTGGGGAGATAGCTCAGTGTATGAGTGCCTGCTTGAGAAGCACAAGGTTCTGAGTTCGATCCCCAGTACCAAAAAATATATATATAATAATAATAATAATTCAGTTACACTTGAGGAACGTTCCTAATCTTTGTTTCTCCTTCCTTCTCCTCCTTGGCCTTTTCTCTTGCACGTGCTTCTTCAGGTGCTTCCCATCTCTTCTCAACTTACCTGGCCAAGTGTCAGCAGTATCTGTGCAGTGTCCCTGACTCTTTGTGCCTGGAACTTCTAGAAAACATCTTCTCTTTGCTCCTCGTCACCTCTACTGATCTTCACCCAGAGCCCCACCTGCCCGAGGACTATGCTGAGGATGATGATACAGAGAGCAAAGGCCCCTCGGATTTGAGGTCGCCATCAGAAAGCCCTCAGCGTGCAGGCCAGCCTGAGAGGAAGTCAGAACGGGGTTCCCTTGGAGCGCCCAGGAGCCTGGTTTCTACAATACCAAGTTGTCTAAAAGCACAGTCTGCACATAGCTCCCTGGAGCCTCATGGCAATTTTTTGGATTTAAAGCACTTTACTAAGGGTATCCATGGATTCCTGGCTGATGAGTTTGCAGTAGGGGCCTTCCTTGGGCTTCTCCAGGAGCAGCTAGACAGGATCAACGGCGACAGCTGCCCCAATAAGGCAAAGCTTCTAGAAGGCCAGAGCTACACAGGAAGCCGAGATGGACTGCAGAGTCGCCTGCATCAGTTTTCTAAGGTTCTTTCTGAGGCCCAATGGAGATACAAGGTGATAACAAGCAACCAGAGTTCAGGTGAGAGAAGGGAGTAGGATAAGTCCAGAAAGTGGGGAGGGAGAAAAAAATGAGGAAGAGGTCGAGGTACATGAGCGTCACTCTCCTAGCAGCCAGTTCAGAGCCCTCGAGTAGCACTCTGTGTCTTGGATATCAGTGTACATCATCCCCTGCCGGCCTCCCCAGGCAGAAGGTCATGCCCCAGTTGATAACCTCCTTATATTTGCTATTTCAGAGGAGCCACTTTCCCGAAGGTACCTGCCAGCTGCCCCAAGGCACTCTAGTCTCCGCAGGGGTCGTCGGACAAGAAGGAGCAGGGCAGGTAATCTGAAGAGCTCGCTCCGCATACCCTGCATTCTCTAATATGCCAAGCAAGATTATATTTCCCCTTGTTTAATATCCTTTAAGATAAGCTCAGTGGCACAAGCACCTGCCTAGCAAGCGTAAGGTTCTGAGTTTGGTCCCCAGAACCAAACAAAGCAAAACAATCAATGGAAACAAATAGCCTGTAAAATAGAACTTATAAGAACTAGGGCAATAGCTCAGGGTCTTAAGTACCTGCCCAGCAAGCCTAAGGACCCTGGTTCAATTCCTTGTACCTAACATGCCAAAACTGGGTGTGGTGGTACAGGCCTGTAATCCCAGCACTGGGAAGCCAGACTGCATAGCAAGGTGCTGTATCAAATTAATAAATCAAAATGTAAAAGATAAAATAGAACTTATGGTCAAACAAACAAAAAATGTAAGAATATTCTAGTCCTGCTCCCTTAAGTTAACTCTTGTTACTAGATTCTTTTTTTTTTCTTTTTTTTTTTTTAGCTGTACTGGGGATTGAACTCAGGCAAGCAAGTGCTTATTCTACTGAGCTATCTCCCCAGCCCTATTAGATTCTTATATAATATTCCAGAGGATTATATTATATGTTTGTATTGCATAATATAAAGAATTATGCAATGCAAACATACTATATCCTTCCATATATATGTAATGCATGATAATGATGATAGAAATCTAACTTGCAGCCTCCTTTTTTTCTGTTAATATCTGGTTGTACATACAGATATGTAATGCTATATATTGTAATTTTCCTTCTCTCACCTTAAAGACTGCTTAGCATGCCATGTCATATAATGTTCATCTCTATGTTCTTAAACATTTAAGTTGTGTCCAGTTTTTTACTATTAAAAATAATACTAGCCAGGCTGTAATCCCAGCTACTTGTGAGGCTGAGGCAGGAGCAACAAAACTCAAGGCCAGGCCAGGGAGATAGCTCTGCAGTCGAGGCGCCTGCCTGGCAAGTGCAAGGACCCAAGTTCTGTCCCTGGTACCATACGCTGTGCTGGCCCCTCGCTATACTGAGGGGCCTATGTAATACTGTTTTTTCAGTGTTGGGGACTGAATCCACATTCTAGGCAAGTGCTTTAGTGCTGAGCTATAGCTTTAGCTATTTCATTTTGACATAGGGTCTTGCTAAATTGCCCAGGCTGGCCTTGAATTTTACTGAGTCCTAAACTCAGGTGTGGTGGTGCACACCTGTAATCCCAGCACTAGGGAGGCTGAGACAGGAGGATCATTACAAGTCTGAGCTGCGAGGTTAAACCCTATACCATATAAATACATAAAATATTTTTTTAAAAGATAAAATTCAAGGCCAGCCTGAGCAATTTAGCAAGACCCTATGTCAAAATGAAATAGCTAAAGCTATTTCATTTTTTTTCCATTAAATACAGATCAGTATTACCAAATTGCCTAAAAACTGTAAACTGATTTATATTTCTACTATATATATGTGATTTCTATTTACACATGTATTAGTCACTGAATAATAGCAGAATTTCAGAATCTTTATGAGTATAATACAATAATGATGTTTAATTGTTTAGTATTAACTATTTTTGGTTTGGTTTAGATCATTTTTTTTCAAATACCTGTTAGCTATGTGTATTTTTCATTAAGTTACCTGATAAGTAAGATCCATTTTTCTAGTGGGTTCATCTTTTTTATTGAACTGCAGAGAGCTATATATGCATTAAAGCAATAGGTTGCTATAACTTTTTCTCTATTTTATCTTTAAATAAAGATAAAAGAGTAAATTTTTCATTTATAACTTTAGTATCATACAGAAGTGCTTTTTAAATTTTTAGGTAATCAAATTTCCATTCTGGCCCTTGGTGCTGATATTTCACACAATTAACAAGAAGTAATAAGAGTTTCCTATATGCTGAACAATAATAGTATCTTGGGCTGGGGAGATATCTTAGTAGAATAAGCACCTGCCTGGCAAGTGCAGGGTCCTGAGTTCAATCCCTGGTACCAAAAATAATAATAATAATAATAGTATCTTGCAAAGATAAATGAGGCATGAACACAGCCTTTGCCTCCAAAGAATGTGGACATTACTTGAATAACCAGTAGACATGAAAAAGTAAACTGAGGTGTTACCTGGAAGGGGGGTGGGGGGGCTCCAGCCTATGAAAGTCAGGAAAAAGAATTACTTGAAATTGGGGCTTACTTACTGAGATTATATAAACTAAGCTCCTAAAAAAAAAATGAATACTTACCAGCAAAGTAACATCAAGAAAGGTGAACAGGGGTTGGGGAGATAGCCCAGTGTTCTAAGCACCTGCCTGGCAAGCACAAGGACCTGGGTTCTATCCCCAGTACCACACACTATGCCAGCCTGAAACTGGGTGTGGTGGCACACATCTGAAATCCCCCTGCTGGGGAGGGGGACACAAGGATCATTACGAGTCTGAGCTGCATAGCAAGACCCTGCACCAAATAAATAAATAAATGATTTTTTAAAATGTTCTTAAATAAAAAAGAAAGGTAAACGTATTACATAGGATGGAGGTTACCATCAGAGAAAACTGGAAAATCTTAAAGATGATTGCTAAGACCCCGAAGCTATGCGAGTAATTGCTCAGAAGTTTCTTGACTTTCACTTGACTTTCCTTGCTCAGGAGTCGAAACCCGTCATCTCTTTCTTTCAGCTGGCTGCTCCTAAAGGGCAGCCCAATAAGTGGGCCTAGGGAGCTGCCTTGCGTAGGATGGTAGTGCCCTCCAGGACCCACTAAGGGCCAATGAGCCTCCATTGGCAGCCCTGGAAGTTCCGGCAAGCTGGCTGATGAGAGGCTTTCTTCCTGGCCTTTGGATTTGTGGTCTTTGGCAGGCTAGGCCTTGTACTTTAGTTCTCTCCCTTTTCAAGTCTGAGAATACCTTTTTCTTTATGTCAGAAAATGTTAGAATCGCTTGCATCCTGTTGCTTGTGGTAGTTATGATTTTTGTTTTCTCAGATTATTGCCGGTGTTTATTGAGCAGAGGGTGACCACTGGCCCCTAGAAACAATGGGAATGCTCCTAGGGCTGTGAGACCCCCCCCCCCAAGTTGGGCACACTGGTACAGACTACAACCAAATGAGCTCTGGGGCCATCTTAAACTTATCTTTACCCTTGAAAAAACAGCATACATGCCCATTATGCTTTGCTCTGTCTGGATCTTAACTGTTAGGCCAGCTTGCACTTTCTGCACTATAAGAAGTTGAATGAGTTTCTTTCTTCTTCCTGATACTTTAGATGCCCGGGACAAAGGCTCCGCCCCTTCCCTGGAAAGTATGAGTAGTGAACAGAGCACAAGTACTTCAGGTATGTAGGTCCCAACTGGCTGCCAAATTCAAGCCTGACTTTAAGAAAACTGGTGCTGCTTATGGCTGAATAGATTCCAGCGGGGGAAAGGAACTGCATTGTTTTATCCTCAGTTGAAGAACCCATCAGCAGAGAGAAACGTGATTGCCTAGCAAAAGTGGCTGGTATTATAAGTGTCTGGCCTTCTGTGATCATAGAGTAGGTTAGCACTTCACTCGAGGAGCAATCAAGGCTCTTTTAGAGAAGGATTTTGAGCAGGTAAGAGTGTGGTTGGAGGTAGCCACCTTATGGTCTTTCCTCAGTTTCTCTTGTTTCCCTGACCCTTGTGTCCTTGTGTTCCAACAGAGGGCAGTCTGAGCACCGTTTCTGGGCGGAATGAGCTGGATAGCCGATTGCAGCCCCATCCTCAAAGTCCGTTCCTGCCCATGATGTTCTCCCCACCCGAGTCACTGCTAGCATCCTGTATCCTCCGGGGGAACTTCGCAGAAGCCCATCAGGTAAGAGGAGCCTGGTTGTTCTTTGTCCTCGCAAAGAATGCCAAGTCAGCTCCCATGGCTATGGCATGCTGAGTTTTGAGGACAGCTCGATACATGTGACACCTGAGCCGGGGAGATGGCTCAGTGGAATAAGTACTTCCCTGGCAAGTGCAAGAGCCTAAGTTCAATCCCCGGTTCTGCCAAAAAAATAAACATGTGACACCAGAGCCACTCAGGGACACTTGCAGAACAACACTGGAAAGAGTAGCAGAAGGGAGTTTCCATGAGTTCAGACCCAGTCCTCAGCATTGCAGATTAAGTGAGGTTGAATTCTTTCTTCTTAATATAAAAAGCATCTTAACAAGGTAAAATAAAATATTTAACCATGTTCTCACCACCTCAAATCATTGAAATGATTTTGTTTCTTTCCTGGTGCTCTGATTTAGAACATGTCCATGTTTTCATGTAGTTTTAACAATTGTCATGCAGACAGTTTTGTTTTTTTTCCTTTTGGCAGAACCAGGGATTGAACTCAGACCCTTGCACTTGCCAGGGAAGCGCTTATTCTACTGAGCCATCTCCCTGGCCCAAAGAGTATCTTTTTTTTTTTGTTTATGGAACCGGGGATTGAACTCAGGTCCTTGCACTTGCTAGGCAAGCACTTCCTCCACTGAGCTATCTCCCTAGCACCTATCACACTTTTCAATAATAAGGCTAGGCCAGTACATGAGACATAGTGGGGCTAGCAGGACAGAATGTTGATATTTCACCAGCATTAGAACTGTAATCAGACTCTTCCTGGGTACAGAACCCCCTTGGGAGGCTGAGGCAAAAGGATGTCAGTCTTGGCAACTTAGCAAGATCCTGTCTCGAACTGAAAAATATTTAGTGTTTTCCATGATCATTTTAGATCTCCTGCTTTAATGATAATGATAATTATGATTCTTTGGGAAGATGAGACCTTTCCCAGCATTTCTTTTTGTCTTACTGTTTTTCTGGTTCAATGGATACAGCCCAGGGACTGGCACACATTTGCAAGCACCCACAACTTAACCACATACCCAGTCTGAAAATTTGGGGTTTGGGCTTTCTAAGTTTTTGTTATTGTTGCTCTCCAGGCTTCCTCCCTTCCTTCCCATCTATCTGTCTATGTATCTATCTTTTCTTTTCTTTTCTTTTCTGGTACCAGGAGTCAAACTAAGGACCTTGCACTTGCCAGGCAGGTGCTTAAGCTGCTGAACTATATCCCCGGCTCCTTAGTCTTTTTTAAATCCAAACATAATGACAATTGGCTGGGAGTCCTGTGATGATTGATTGATTGATTGATTTTTTTAATAAAAGCTTGATTTTTTTTTTTTTAAAACCTGGTTACAAAACAAGTTTTATATATCTTAAAATACCACAAAATGTAAGCAAGAAAACTAAAGTTTCTTTTAACCTTATTGTGTGGAACAACCAATATTGAAGATACTGGGTATTTTGAGCTAATATCTTTCTGAGATACATATGGTTTTATATAGACAAAATTATTTCACATTGTTGTTTTTATAGCATACTATAAGCATTTACTTTGTAATTTTGAAGTGACCTTGTAGTAGTATAATCAAGTAGCATTCCCTATTTCTTTTTGGCCAACTTTCAATATTTTTCAACTTTCCTACAGTTGTAATATGCCAAGATAATCACCTTTAAGCATCAACTTTTTTGGGTTAATTCCTTTAAAAAGTTTTTTACAAAAAATTGCTGTGTTAAAAGACATTTTAAAATTTTGTGGTTTTTTAGTAAACTACTTTTCAAAACAATTATGACAATTTATGCACTATCCTGAGGATTCCCTTTTGCAATTTGCTATTATTTTACATGCAAAATAGTATAGTTACCTAAATTGTTGCTTTATTGGTAAAGAAAAATATTTTCCCATGTCTGTATTTGTTACAACTATTTCTTCTGAAACTGTCTACATCTTGTCCTGGGCAAGGACAAGAAAACTGACAGTTTTCTTTACTTAACGATTAGAAGTTATGAATGATTTTATTATTTGTTCTACTTTTAGATTAATTCAGTGGATTTCTGACCCTACAAAGCAAATAATTTAGAGCCATAGTGTAAAGACTTGGCCAGACTTCTCTCCACATTCCCTGACATGGTGGGCCTACCACAGCTGTGCTTCTCCCTTTTCCATGACAGGTGGTCTTCACATTCAACCTAAAGTCCTCGCCCAGTGCTGGGGAACTGATGTTTGTGGAGCGCTATCAGGAAGTGATCCAGGAGCTGGCTCGAGTGGAGCACAAGATTGAAAACCAGAACTCAGATGGCACTAACAGCACCATTCGAAGAACTGGCAGTGGTCGCTCAACTCTACAGGCCATTGGCAGTGCTGCAGCTGCAGGTCAGCCTTCTCTACTGCCACCATAGATGGTAAAGTAGCTAGCTGGGAGTAGGAGGTATAAAGGGAGAAACCACTGAAATTGTAGGCATTTCGTGATAGCAGGCAGAAATCCTGCCAAGAAGACATTTATCCTGGAAAACAGCAATTCTGACACATTAAGAATATACTTTTAAGCCGGCCGTGGTGGCGCACGCCTGTAATCCCAGCACTCGGGAGGCTGAGGCAGGAGGATTGGTATGAGTTCGAGACTAGCCTGAGCTACAAAGTGAGCTTAAGGCCAGCCTGAACTGCATAGTGAGACCCTGTCTCAAAAAGACAAAAAAAAAAAAAAAGAATATACTTTTAGCTGCACCCAATTTCCCTGACTAGAGCTGCTCCAGAAAGCTTGTCCCCTGTGATTTACACTGTAGAGTGTGAGCTATTTCTTTTAAACATTTTGTGGTCATTATCTCAGACTTCAAGGAGTGGCTTGGAATTTATTTCCTTCCCATGTGATTGTTCAGGAACAGAACATGTTATTCTACTATTCCTGAAATGAAGAAGTTGTGTGCTGACATTTGACAGCCTAAGATCTACATGTTTGAGTCTTTCTTAGCTGCTGGCCGTGCTGCCCCAAAACCCATTTTTCATTATTTCTTTATTATTATTTTTTTTTCTTTTCTGTATTTAGGACAGGATCTACAGGTCTATTGGGTCTCACTACATAGATTAGACTTGTAGTGATCCTTCTGTGTCTAGCCTCCCACGTGCTGGGATTACAAGCGCACCACCACCATGCCCAGTCTCGCCATTTCAGTGTGCCCCGAGGACTGGGGATGGAGCCCTGGTCACTGAGCCCTGCTCATTATTTCTTTTCTTTCTTTTTTTTGGTCTTTTTGAGACAGGGTCTCACTATGCAGTTCAGGCTGGCCTTAAGCTCACTTTGTAGCTCAGGCTGGTCTTGAACTCACAACAATCTTCCTGCCTCAGCCTCCAGAGTGCTGGGATTACAGGCCTGCGCCACCACACCCAGCTAGGGCTAGGCTCTTTATATCAATTTACCATCACATATTATTCCTTATATATCCTTCCAAGAATTTTCCACACCTATCTAAAAAATTTGATCATATCCTTTTTATATTTCTATTATAAGTGGACTCTTGCAAGAAGTCCTGTTGTCTAATTTGCTTTTTTGGTAGTGTATTTTAGAAATCATTTCTGATCAGAATTTACAATCCATTTCACTTTTTTTAGCTTACTTTTATATCATTTGGAATAAGATTACCTTCATCTTTTATTTTGTATTTGGAATCAAACTCAGGACCTTTTGCTTCCCAGGAAGAGGCTTGTGCCAGTGAACTATATCCCTGGCCCTCTTCCTTCATCTTGCTCCTTGTGAATTTCTTTTGCCTTTTCAGAGATCCCGCACTTTACCATGTTCCAGGCATCCCCACAATAAGTGAAATTAGCAAATTAGTGACAATGTATTTATTTTAGTATGTGTGTGTGTGTGTGTGTATAAAGGCTTTTTAACTCTTCCCACACTTTTATAAACTTTTCCCACACTTTTCTTTTCTTTTTTTTTTTTTTTTTTTGTCTTTTTGAGACAGGGTCTCACTATGCAGTTCAGGTTGGCCTTAAGCTCACTTTGTAGCTCAGGCTGGTCTGGAACTCACAACAGTCCTCCTGCCTCAGCCTCCCAGTGCTGGGATTACAGGCATGCGTCACCACGCCTGGCTTTTCCCACACTTTTAAAAACAATATACAGCTGGGCTCAAAAAGACAAAAAACAAAAAACCAATATACATATACTGTACCATACAGCGTGTATTCATTTGCTAAAGAAATATACTGTGAACAGTGTATTTTATTTCCTTTGATATCTTTTAATATGTTAGAATTACATTTTTAATGTATTTTATATATTTCAATTTTTTAGGCAAAAGGCATTAAAACCATAAATACTATGCATATAAATATGTATATGGTACTGTCACTACCACAGAATCCTGTGATACGGCAAAATATCTACATTTACATATTTAGATTAATACTTTTTAAAAACTCATAAAACAGTGAGTCAACAAAAATCAAACCACAAAATAATGAGGGACTACTGTATTTTGATTCAGTAAGAGTGGGGTATAATGGTGGTGTTGATACCACATTTTTATTTTTTTTTAATGTATTTGGTACAGGGTCTTAACTACACAGCTTAGACTCTTAGTGATCCTCCTGTTTTCAGCCTCCCCAGTTCTGGGATTACAGGTGTGTGACACCGTGCCTGGACTTGGTCGCTGACTCAGCGCCCAGGGATGGGGCTGGCATAGCATGTGGTGCCCAGGATCCAACCCCAGTCCCTGAGCTTGCCTAAGCAGGTGCTTAGGCTGCTGAGCTATCTTGTCAGCCCTCAGAGCCACATTTTAAAAATAATTCCTTCTCATGATAGTAGTGACAGAGTCATCTTAATTCCTTGTGTTTTACTCCATTGCTGGGTGCACAGGGATGGTATTTTACTCCATTTCTGATGTGACCGAAAAGCTGCTGAGCACCTCCGGAGACCCCATCCCCACACTGCAGGAGGACTTCTGGATCAGTGCCGCTCTGACAGAGCCCAACGCTTCCCTGCGAGAGGTTCTGGAAGACCTCAGTCCCCCCGCCATGGCTGCATTTGACCTGGCTTGCTCTCAGTGCCAGCTCTGGAAAACCTGTAAGCAGCTCTTGGAGACAGCTGAGCGGCGCCTGAACAGCAGCCTGGAGAGCCGGGGTGAGTGGGCCATGCTGGCCTTTTTACTGCATTCTGAGCTGAGAAGCCAGTCCCCTGAGAGATGAGATCATCCAGGCACAAAAGTTGTTATTAGGGGAAGGAAAAGGAAAACTTTTTACTAGTTATGTGCACTCATGTCTAATCTGCTGGCATAGTCTGTTGAAAGTCTCACATTCTTAGAAGGCTTTAGTCATTCAGGAAGTTTTTTTTCTGGTTTATCATTTAAGTCAATGAAGCAACAACATTGAAAATTGGTGAAAGTGAAGACCAGGGACATAGCTTGGTGATAGAGCATGTACTCAGCATGTATGAGGACCTGGGCTCACTCCCTAGTACAAAAGGCTTAAGTAAACAGATTGACGTTTTTATGAAAAGGAATGAGTGGAGTTTTGTCTTAATTGTGAATCTGTACACCAGGTGAAGGGAAGACTCAGTGGAGCATAATTGCAGGGGCAATCATTTTTGTTCAGGTTGACAGTGTCCCAAAATGTGTATATGGAAATGTTAGAGAAATCAAAACATGAAGATAGATTTAAGCAATGAGAGAAGAAAGATATGACCCCAGTTCAAGTCTACAGCTGAGGGCAGTATCTGGACAAAGATTCCTTAGGAGCACCAGATTCTCAGTCTGCTATTTTTGAGAGCCCAACCCAAGAGTCACCCAGAAAGGGACAACATGCACTTCACCCTTAATAATGGAGAAGTTAAGCTGCAGAAGGTATTAAAATCCTGAGTGTGAGTGCCTGGACGTACCACACGTGTTTTGTACTCTCTTTTCATTTATTTCCAGGTCGACGGCTAGACCAAATTCCCTCCAGTGCTGATGGCATTCGAGGGTTTCCAGCTGTCCTTCAGCAGATTAGCAAGATTCTTAATTGCCCTTTTGTGTCAGCTGGCCAAGCCAAGTCAGGTAGATTGCCCCCTCCCTTTCCTTCCTCCTTGATGTGGAACCTAGGCGGGCAACAGATTTGACTTTGTCTTTCCTATCTGCTTTCTGTAGAGACTGCAGAAGAAAAGGGCGGGGCCCTTCCTCGGGGCAGCGTCGCCGAGCTGCTTCAGGTGTGCTGGCCCCGCCTGACCGAGGACTGTGTTGCCAGCCACACCACCCTGTTCCAGCAGCTGGAGCAGGTCCTTCAGTCACTGAGAGAGGCACTAATGCTGCCAGGTACAGGCTGTCTGCTGAAGGACAGACATGCAGATTGGGGCCGAGCTGGGTAGTGGAGACAGCTGGGAGTGCAGGGCACTTCAGAGTGGAGACTTAGAATGTCACACGGGGCTCCAGCAGCCCTTTAGGTCACCAGGGTATAGTTCAAAATGGAACTTCATCTGAGACCCCTCCTCTCATCAAAGGGTGGCTAACACTCCCTTGGCTACCCATGCCGTCATTCCTGTCGAGAAGCAAGTCCTCAGTAAATACAGGTTAACCCTTCCCAAGAGATTACTGTGCTCTTCATAAAGCTATTTCACCCTAGAGGCACAGGATGAAAACCCAACCATGCACCCTGATTTCTTTAGACTCTTAAATTCTTCCTGGCTGAGAATCACTTGTCCAAATAACCAAATTAGGATTTTTGTCTCCCTTGCAAGTACAGTGTCCAAACTACACGACACTGTGCAGTATATATGGAAGGCTTCGTTTTACTTACTGGCTAAGGAATTGACCCAGTTCTGGATGCACACACTAAAGCCCATGTCCTTTTCCCTACTATAACCCCTCTCAGAGCCCAGGAGCACTCCACTTTCTTGCCTGGTGGAGCAGACATCCCAGAAAGCTCCTGCAGCCGAGGCCCACCCTGTGTACATCCAGACTCAGCTCCTCCAGAAGAATCTTGGCAAACAGACCGCAGCAGGCAGCAGGCAGACTGACTACGTGGGTGCCTTCGTCACATACTGCAGCACTTTGGCTTCTGTTCTCCTTCAGAGTTTGAGCTCTGAGCCTGGTAAGGAAGAGGAAAGAGGAAATAGAAGTCAGAACTGACCTGTCAGAGCAAGGAAGCGCAATTGTGGGCTAGTAAGAGGTTCTGGGATTTAGCCCTAGCCAAGGACATTGGATTTGTAAGATTCTCCTCTCCTTCATCTGTGTCCATTCTGTGCCTTGCTACACTATATACAGTTGTACAACACATGGGAGTGCGCAGTAAGATCTTGCGGAATTAGTGACTTATAAATATCTCTATCAGACCTTGGGTCTATTTGAAATTTAAGGACTCAATAGAGGAATTGAATTTTTTGAAGTATCAGATTCTTATTTGAGTGCAAAGAGCAAGTCCTAGGTGAGCAAGCATCCCTAACTTGAAAAGCGAAAACTCTGAAGGCTCCACAAGCCAAACCTTTCTGCACATCCACCTGACATCTATTCCACATTTGACAGCTTCTAGTTAAAATACAGCTGCACTGCAAATGTTGCTTAAATTATTTTCAGGCCTGTGTACAAGACATAAATGAAATTTTAAGAAATTTCATGTTTACATTTGGGTCCCCTCCTCATGATATATAATTATATATTTGCAAGTATTCCAAAATCTAAAACACTGCTAGTCCCATGTGTTTTAGATTTGGGGTACTCAACCTTTATAGCATGCATTTCATTCTGGTGATGTGAGTTAAAATAAGATCTCTATGGCTGGACCTCCCACTACATCTGTCTAGGTTGAAGTCTTTAAAGCAGTGGTAAAAAAATAAATAAATAAATAAATAAGCAGTGGTAAGGGGTGTGTGAGAATACACTTTACCTCGCATGAATCGTATCAGAATACCCTTTACTTAGTTCTCCGTGTTGTCTTCATGTTCTTTTTTATTGGCCTTGAGAAACAGGGTTCTGAACTATGACAGTCAGTGATATAAACAAGGTCAATTTCTCTACCTTTGCAGAGCATGTGGAGGTCAAGGTAGGAAATCCCTTTGTTCTTCTGCAGCAGAGCCCTTCCCAACTTGTGTCACATCTCCTGCATGAAAGACAAGTTCCACCAGACAGGTAGGAATCACCCCCATGTAGCCAGCAGATTGTGTCATCAGCAAACCTTCATTGGGTTGTGCTTGGGGTCACTGCAGAGAATGGAGGTTTTCTTTCTTGTCTCTGCTAACATGTCCATTGCAAATATGAGATTTATGGATGAATATGCATAGGCAAAAATTCATAAGTTTTAGATTTGGGGTACTCAGCTTTTATAGCATGCATTTCATTCGGGTGATGTGAGTAAGAATAAGTTCTCAGTGACTGGACCTGCCCACTACATGTGTCTAGGGTGAAGTCTTTAAAGCAGTGGTGAGTAGATGAGTGTGTAAGAATACACTTTACCTCGCATGAATCATATCAGAATACCCATAGTTAACAGTATTTGTGTAGGCTATGAAACAGTAAATATTCTTAGAATTTGTTGGTGGGTTATCACTTGGCATGACCAGCTAGACATAGTGGTGCACTCCTGTAATCCCAGGCTAAGGCAGGGGGATCCCTGGGGTGTTTGAGATTAGCCTGGGCTTTAAAGTGAGCTCAAGGCCAGCCTTACTACTTAGTGAGACCCTGTCTCAAAAAGACAAAAATAAATGGGTCTAACCTTTGTGAGGAAGCAATTTGTCAGTATCAAAGTTACAAATTCATATTCCCTTTGACCTAGCAATCCATGTTGGGGAACTTGTCCTGCAAATGTATTATACATATGGAAAGCAATGTGTGTACAACAAATCAGAAGACCCCACTGTCCACTAATAGATAAATTATGATTAATGCACATAACGAAATGCGTCGTAGCTGTAAGAAATCATGAGGATCCCTTCAGTAGAGGGTAAGGACAGATCTCTTAGATCAGGCAGAGGAGTATGTCTAATGAGAAAGTGTGTGTTAAAAAGAGACAGGGCAGGTATGGTGTTGCACACCTGTAATTGTAGCACTTGGGAGGCTGAGGCAGGAGGGTCACTTCAAGTTAGAGCCCAGTTTGGGCTACATAGTGAAATCAATGCCAACCTATGTAGCAAGATTCTGTGTAAAAAACAAGACAAAACAAACTAATTTATTGCTGGGCATGATACCACAAACCTATAATCCCAGCACTCAAGAGGCTGAGACAGGAAGATTGTGAGTTTGAGGCCAGCCTGATCTATATAGCAAGACCTTGTGTCAAAAAAATGAAAAAGAGGAGCTAGGGAGATGGCTCAGTGGAGTAAGCACTTTCTTGGCAAGTGCAAGGGCCTGAGTTCAAATCCCAAAAAAAAAAATGAAAATGAAAAAGAGAAACAGCTGTAAATGCAGCTCAGGTAAGGTGCTTATTTAGCATGTGTGAGGCCCTGGGTTCAATCTTACAAAATGTTACAAAAATAAAAGGGGGTGTGGGGCAATTGCTTTCATTTACATTTGCTGTGTAAGTATTGTATGGTTGGTTGATGGTATCCATGTATTCAGGTCATGCGGGCCCTCTGCTTCTCTCCTTCCAGGCTGGCAGCCCTTCTGGCCCGAGAGAGTCTCAGCCTGAGTGTGCCACAGGTTATCATCAACTGCTGCTGTGAGCCCCTTACCCTCTGCTCCTCTCTGCAAAGCCAGCAGACATCATCCCTTGTGACCCAGCTGGGTGTCGTGGCTCGGCAATACACCTCCTACTTCCTAGATGACCTTCCTCTCTCCGCACCGGGCTCCCCTAAGTCACCTGAGAATTCCACAGCAGAGAAGCAGCACTGCTTCTACCCAAAGGACTCATCCCCACCAGCCATCACTGCCTCTGCCTTAGCCTTCCTGAAGTCCCGCTCCAAGCTACTATCTACAGTAGTCTGCCTTGGGGTTTCCCAGGGCTCAAAGGTCAGCAAGCCCAGCTTGTCATGGAAGGAGCTCCGTGGACGAAGGGAGGTGCCTCTGGCTGCAGGACAGGTAGCCCGAGAGTGTGAGCACCTCCTGGAACAGTTCCCTATGCTCGAGGCTGCCCTGCTGGCTGCCTGGGAGCCCCTCCGTGGGTCCTCTGAGCAGGGCAAGAGTCTGGCAGCCAGTCTGTGTGGTCAAGCCAATCTCTCTACTGTGCTGCTGGGCCTGCATTCTCCCCTTGCTGTGGATGTGCTCACTGAGGCCTTTGAGGCAACCCTGGTGGCTAGAGATTGGCCACGGGCCCTTCAACTCATCGAAGCATACGGGCGAGATGCGGATGGTCTGAGCAATGTGAGGGATGCGGTCCTGAGTTGCGCGGTGGCATGTGGTGAGCAGAGAACCGTGCCTTTCTCTTTCACTGGTGGTAACGGTGGAGTTAACATTCACTGCGTTTATCATCATTCTTATAATTACTCTAGAGAAAAATGCCGGGTAATCTCACTGTACTGAGAGGAGACCAAGAGCTAGAGAAGTCAGAGAACTTTCCCAGAGTGCTGAATGGTGAAGTAGAGCTTAGAACCCAAGTCTGTCAGACCTTAGAGTGGGCATTTGTAACAGTCACCGCTATTCTCAGTCCTGCATACCAGAATCATTAACAGTAAGTAATATGGGTACCACCCTTAGAAGCCAACGATAAAGTTGAAGCTCTGCAGCTGGGACTCATAGTGATCCTCCTGTTTTCAGTCTCCCCGATGCTGGGATTACAGGTGTGTGTACCACCACACCCGGACTTGGGCACCAGATCAGGGCGTCCCAGTGGCGGGGCTGGCACAGCATGTATACCAGGAATTGAACTATGGTCCCTGCGTTTGCCAAAGCAGGTTCTTAGTGAGTTGCACTATCTCTCCGGCCCTAGGAATCACTTTAAAATGGGTCAGCAAACTCTGTGAAGTCTTACTATGCTGTGCCATCTTAACTGCAACCATTCACATCACTATTGCAATGTGACAGTACATGAGAGGGTAAACATAGCTGTATTCTTTTTTTTTTTTTTTTGTCTTTTTGAGACAGGGTCTCACTATGCAGCTCGGGCTGACCTTAAGCTCACTTTGTAGCTCAGGCTGGTCTCAAACTCACAGCAATCCTCCTGCCCCAGCCTCCTGAGTGCTGGGAATACAGGTGTGCGCCACCACGCCCGGCTTCATAACTGTATTCTAATGGAACTTCATTTACGCAACAAACTGCGGGTCTATAACAATCCTGCTTTTAAAAGCCACCCTGAAAACTAGGAGGGAGAGTGTGTATTGCAATCCCAGCAATCTGAAAGGCTAAAGCAAGAAATTTCACAAATTTGATCCCAGCCTGGCAACTTAGTGACTTAGTGAGACCCTTCCTCAAAGTAAAACAGGCCCGGGGATATATCTGTGTGTGAGGCTCTGGGTTCAATTCTGAGTACCCACCCCCACACATGCAAAAGTTCCTGAGGGGATTTTGACATGTAACCAAAATGGAAAGCCAGTGACCTACTACACCACACTGCATAAGGAACAGCAACAGTGTGTTGTAGGGAGTGGCTTATGTATCAGATTTGGCTGCTACTCAGAAGAAAACCGCTTCTGAAGAAGTCCACTGAAAGGCTGTAGCTGTAATTGCTTAGAGTCTGTTTTTTGTAGTTCTAAGATTATAGCAACAAAGGGGGTGTGAGAGAGATCTACTGAGTAGTAACACAGCATATCCAGGGATATGCTGTTCACCTGAAATAACTTTCAAGTAGTTGTATGTGTTGCAGAGTGGAAATTCCAAGGACATATAAAGTGCCATTGGTGAATTTGAAAAAGTGCTATACATGCATCGTGCCAAACATAAAAGACTGCCTCTTCCTTCCCTTTCCTCTCTCCCCTCTTCTTCCTCTCTCCTTCCCTCCCTTCTCATCCCCTCCCCTCTTCTCCTTTTCCCTCCTTTGTTGTCTCCACTCTTCTCCCCTCCTCTCTCTTCTCTCCCCTCCCCTCTTCCATCTTCTCCCCTCCCTGTGCCACTCTTTCCTTCCTCTGCTGTCCTGTCCTCTCCCTTTCTCCATTCTTCCCCTCCCCTGCCTTCTCTCCTCTCCCCTCCCCACCCCACCACTTCCCACCTCACCCCTTCCTTCTACTCTCCTCTGTCCTTCCCTATTCTATTCTGAAAGTTCTGTGACTATGAACAGATTTGCATGAAGGAATACACAGAATCTCATCCTGTCATATATTGGTTCCAAGTGTAAAAAATAGGCTCACATGGCTCTTAAAGATCTTCCAAGTCCCTGTGTATGAGATCCTACTCTTAAGAAGTAATTTAGGTGTTGAACTCTTCCAATGCCAGCTTTGCTACCTCTGGGTATCTTTCTTGTCTTGCAGAGAAGGAGGGTTGGCAATACCTGTTTCCTGTGAAGGATGCATCTCTGAGAAGTCAGCTGGCCCTACGGTTTGTGGATCAGTGGCCCTTAGAGTTGTGCCTGGAGATCTTGGCCTACTGTGTTTCAGACACAGCTGTCCAAGAAGGATTAAAGTCTGAGCTGCAGAAGAAGCAGGTGGAGCTTCAAGTGTATCAAAAGGTATGGGCTAGCATCGTGAGAAGGAAACAGGCTTCTACTGTGACAGACCTCAGCCTATTCGTGTGTGATAGAATATTTTAAGAAGCAGAAGATGTTGGTAGTGCATGCCTGTGATCCTAGCACTCGGAGAGGCTGAGGCAGAAGGTTCCAAATTTCAGCTGAGCAAAACAAATTTATCAACTAAATTTTAGCGGGATCCTATCATAAAGGTTTAAAAACAAAAAATTAAAAAGGAAAGAAAAGACAGGATTGGCACATGCCTGTAATCCAGTACTTGGGCTGAAACAGGAAGATTGCTGTGAGGCGAAGCTGCATAGTGAATTTAAGGCCAGCTTGAATCACATAGCAAGTTGTTGTCTCAAAAAAACAAAAAAAAAAAGGAAAAAACTCAGTGTAAAGACCTTGTGACTAATACTCAGTATCTCGCCCCCACAAAAGAAAAAGGAACAGAAATTTAGACCTGCCTTTTGCTGTGTATCAGACTTCTGTTTTTTGCTTGCTTGCTTGCTTGTTTCTCTGAGAAAGAGTCTCACAATGTACTTCAGGCTGACCTTGAACTCACTATGTAGTCCAGGTTGGTCTTGAATGCGTGGTGATCCTCCTGTCTCAGCCTCCCGAGTACTGCGAATATAGGCTTGCACCACCACACCTTGCTCAGGCTTTTTTTTTTTAAATGAACAAAGAAGGCCTCTTATCTAGCGTCTGTTATTTATTTTAATTTGAAACAACCAAGGAGAATAATAACAAATAATAATTTGCATCAAGTAAAGGTAATAATAACAAAATTAACACTGGAATGGTGTTCTGTAGTCTTCAAAGGTTTCACATGTATCTCTGAGCTTCACGTATATTTTATATATATTATGTCTTAAAGACTTTTAAATTCAGAGTTACTTGAGGGCTTGGGGGTTAGCGCAGTTGTTTAAGCATCTACTATGGCAAACCCAGTCAAGCGTGGGGGACCACAGTTCAATCCCCAGCTCTGTATGCCTTATGAGACCAGGACCCACCCTAAGGCAGTTTGATCCAACCAAAAAAAAAAAAAAAATTCCTCTCAAAGTCACTTGAAAAGGGATACATGGCTGCACCAGTGTCAAAAGCCAAAGATGGTTGTGGCATACAGGTCATATGCAGCTGAAGAGGCTTGGGAAGACAAATTCAGGAGCTATCACATGACATGTATAATATATGCGAATTTGCCAGGCCCTTGAAACAAAACAATCTCAAGCTTCACTAGGGCAAGTGAAAATGGCAGAGGAAAAGGGCTTTTCTTTTCATACTTCATCAGCAACTCTCATGCAAAGCTAAAATGCTCCAGGAAAAGTGGCTCCCAGACCATTCAAGCCGAAAGAATCTCATGTGTGGAACTGGACACGCTTCAAGCCTCCCAGAACTCTCTGTGCTAGCGCAGGCCCTGATCCTGACCGCTGGGGCAGGCCTGGCTCCCTGGGTTCAGCCTTCTCACTTGCTTTCTTCCTCCTTCCTGTCAGGTGGCCTGATTTGGGGCAGAGACTTGTTTGCAGAGGGAGAAGCAATAGTGTGATTTGATTGATTTTCCTGCCTTTCCTTAGATTCTAGGCTTGCAGGAGCCTCCGGCATGGAGTGATTGGCAGACCCTGAGGAGCTGCTGTGTTTGGGACCCATCATCTGTCATGAGCATGATTCTAGAAGCACAGGTACCATTTCCATTTTCATCCTCCTTCCGAGCTACAGCTTTACTGGCTGTGTGGACTCTCTGTCTCTTGCTCTCTGTCTCTCTCTCTCTCTCTCTCTCTCTCTCTCTCTTTATAGCTATGCTACATTGTCTCTCCTCTGAAGTGTGACATTAACATTTGTTTTTGTCAATTTTGTGGTTGCTGGGATAGAGGATCTATGATCCACAGGGGTGGAGCAAAGGCATATTTTGGCTCGGGGTTATGGTGCATGGCCAGCTGAGTCCAGGGCAGCAATGGCACGTGGGAAGGGCCTGGAGAAAGGCGGGCTCATATCCTAGCAGCCAAGAAGCAGAAATAATGGAGCCAGGGAGAGAGATACACATCTCCATGTTATGCTATAGTGACCACCTCCTGACAGCACATGAACCGTGAACCCATCAGGGGACAAATGAGCCAGTGAGCATGGCACCCCCTGATCCAATCACCTTCCAACGTCCCACGTGGGACTTGGAGGGGGCATTTCAAATCCATACACTTACACAGGTAACTACAGAGGATGTTACATATGCTACATTTGTACTCTGACCCCTCAGTGATTTCAAATCAGTTCATTGTGGGGCCGGGGAGATGGCTCAGTGGAATAAGTGCTTCCCTGGCAAGTGCAAGGGCCTGAGTTCAATCCCCGGTTCCGCCAGAAAAAAAAAAAAAATCAGTTCGTTGTTCCTGTTACTCTCTATCCTTGCCACCTTTTACACTGTCCAGTTTTTCACATTTTCCCCAAGGATG
Source organism: Ctenomys sociabilis (assembly GCA_004027165.1). Taxonomy (NCBI): domain Eukaryota; kingdom Metazoa; phylum Chordata; class Mammalia; order Rodentia; family Ctenomyidae; genus Ctenomys; species Ctenomys sociabilis. The sequence continues at coordinate 81,159 of PVKA01005275.1, forward strand.
GTATCCTCTTGTTTCAGTTTTCATGTTCACAATTAGAAATGAATCTGTCCCTTCGTTTATGGGCCATTTGACCAACAAAATCAACTAAAATTTTATCTACCTTTTTAAGCAGCTGATACACTATAGTTCAAAACATTAATGCTTGTGCACTTGTTCATTCATTTAGTAAACATGTACTGTATGCAGCCGGTCACTGTGCCAGATGGTGATGAGACAAAGCTAATTAATTTCACTTCCTGTCCTGGAGTGACTCATATTTCAGAGGAGTGATAGAGGCTGCATCCTAAGATAGTTGCAATATTATTTGTCAGGTGTCAGTGAGAGTACTTGACACAGCTGAGAAACAAGGAATCATCCAAAAGAAGGTAGCCTGGGCAGAGGTGTGGGAAGAGCACTGCACATGCCACTAGGTTGGACTATGTGGGCCAAGTCTTGGGAATTCATCCTCTGAAACCTTAATATAGAGTTCATGGGCTGGCCAGATAGCTCAGTGAATTGAAGACTGTGGTGCCGGGAGATTGATCCCTGGCCTGCCATGCTGGCCCAACCCCCAGAACACACTAAGACAGCAATTGAGATTGGGCATGGTGGCGGATGCCTGTAATCCCAGTGCTTGGGAGGCTGAAAACAGGAGGATCACTATATCCAATCTGTGTAATGAGACCCTATAGACCCAATACAAAATACAAAAAAAAGGAAAGTTAAAGCCTGTAAAGCAGTATGCTTGCTTGCTTGCTTTTTTTTTTTTTTTTTTCCGGAACCGGGGGGATTGATCTTAGGCCCTTGTGCTTGCCAGGGAAGCGCTTATTCCACTGAGCCGCTTATTCCCTGGCTCCAGTATTCTTTCTTTATGACACAGATAATGTTGCTTTTGTTTCTAGTGTATCAGCTTTTCACTTCTGGGACAAAATGCAGTAGACTACAGAGAAGAGTTGTTGATTTTATGTTTTTCTAAGATAGAAGAAATCCTCACATATTTGTGTACTGATGAGAATAACTTACCGGAGAGGAAAACATGATGTAAAAGGAGAGAGGAAAATTGCTACAGCACTTTCCAGCTTGAGAGACTGGGGCTGTGACGATGCAAGATTAAGGCAGTAATGTCCAATCCTTTTGAGCTTTCAAAGATAGGAATAGTATGCTGCAGCACCTGTGCCGTAGGCTCAGCACCACTAGTCGAGGGCCTAAGTGGCCAGCCAATTTTAGCTAGCCAGGGACTGTTCCTCTCCATTCTTCAGTAATGAAGATGAAGCAGGAATGGGCACATTTAATAGTGTGATTCTTTGTGTTCACTCCTTTCTAATGCTGAACATAGATTGGTTTCTTTCTGAAGTACACATTTTGATTTCCATAACCGCCCGAGAATTATTATTCTAAAATTGCAGATATTATGAAGATAATTTCACTTCACCTGACTTTTCAGGAATGCATCGATTGCTAGAAGTAAATTACTCCTAAATAACAGAGCTCGCTTCTGGAACCAATCATGGAATGCTGATTTTTAAGACTAGACTTAAATAAAAATTTACTATAAAAATACAAAGAAAGAAATAGAGTTCATGAGTTTTGGATGGTGGAGTAGAAGGAAGACAGGATGAAATCTACCTCCCCCCCAATGTTTTCTCAGCATATATAGTGGTTGACAGAAGCAAAAGTTTTTAAATTATTTTTCATTGTTTGTTTATTTGGTACAGGGTCTTGCTACACAGCTCAGACTCGTAGCAATCCTCTTTTCCCCAACGTTGGGTTTGCAGGCACGCACCACCACACCAGTTTCAGTGGTCTGTATAGCTCACCTGGAGTTACAGGCCCAACCCAGAATGCAGTACCAGGGACCAAACTTGGGTCCTTGTACTTTCTAGGCAGGCACATAGACTGCTGAGCTTTCTCCCCAGCCCAGAAATTTTTTTAATTAAAACAGTTTTTTCCCCTTTGTGACACTAGGGATTAAATTCAGAGCCTTCACACCAAGCTACATCCCTAGTCCTTTGTTATCCTTTTTATTTTGAGATAGGGTCTTACTAAGTTGCTGAACTGCCCAAGCTGGACTTAAAATTGCAATCCTCCTGCCTCTGCCTTCAGAGTGCAGAGATTGTAGGTTTATGTCATCAGGCCCATCAACAAACCCCGTTTTTTTGTTTGTTTGTTTGTTTGTTTTTGTTTCTGTTTATTTCATTTATTTAGGTACAGGAGATTGAATCCAGTGTCTCGTGCATACCAGGCAATCACTCTGACACTGGGCTACATCCCCAACCTCTCCACACCCTTTTAAAAAATTTTTACTTCGAGATAAGTTCTTACTAAATTGCCCAGGCTGGCCTGGAGCTTGCAGTTCTTCTGCCTCAGCCTCTCAGAGTGCTGGGATTGCAGGTATGCACCTTCACCTGGCTTTTCAGTTCTTTAGACACTAGGATGTCATATTCATGTTGCTACAGTCAGAGATGAACCAGTGCTGTGTCCGCTGAAAAAAGTCGTCTCAGTTTTCCCACTCTAGTATTTCCTTAGGGCTGATACACAGTCTCCATATAGCATCTACTTCTCTTTCTTATAGCAGAGCAAAGAAAAAAATGAAATTTGTAGTCAACCTGCTCTAATAATTCTCTTACCTTACCTTGCTGGTCTGGTCTTATATTAATGATCTCACTATAATCCCAACTGTACTGTACTTAATAAATGTTCTGGGGCCTCACAGCCTTAACATTGTGGAGAAAAGTCAGGCAAAAGTTGGAGAAGCGACAAGCTGGTAACTTGAAGGAATTGAAGCCATGTGCGTTTCCTTCCAGGAGTATGAGCTATGTGAGGACTGGGGCTGTCTGTACCCCATTCCAAGGGAACAGTTAATCAGCTTACATCAGAAGCATCTTCTCCACCTTTTGGAGAGAAAAGACCATGACAAGGCTCTGCAGGTAAGCTTCTGGTTCTTCCATTCCTCCTCTGAGGAAGGGCAGAAAGGGCAGTCAGATGCAGGGACCTTTTTCATGCTGAATCTCACGTGAAGTATTTGCAGCCACAGACCTGCTCTTTTGGGTCTCTACGGATGAGCTATAGTCATCGTGAGGTGTTCAGCCTTGCGGTTCCAAGGGGAGCAGCGGGGTCCAGGATTGCGCCCAACTGTGGTCCTACCAATCCATAGTTCCTTTCTGAAACTATGGATTTGATGATAAATGAATATAGAGAAAGGATTCCCCAAAATGAATAAGCCTAAACACTCCTTTTTCAAACCAAACAAGGCTGGCCTGAAAGTTCTTTTGCAGGCCTCAGCCTCCTCTACCCTTTCCCTGCAACAGCTCCTACAGAGAATTCCTGACCCCACCATGTGCCTTGAGGTCACAGAGCAGTCCCTCGACCAGCACCCCAGCTTGGCCACCTCGCACTTCCTGGCCAACTACCTCACCAGTCACTTCTATGGAGAATTGACTTCTGTTCGACATGGAGAAATCCAGGCACTGTACATAGGATCCAAGGTGAGGAGGAAAGCCTGCCTAAAAGGGGTGCTGGGGATGTTTGTACTCCATCCCAAGAGAGCACTGAATCAGCTTATCCCACAAGCATCTGGTGTAACGACCACCACCTGTTCTTTCAGAGCCTTTTCTGCTAGGAACTTGCTGGCCTGTGCTATATATAAAAATCTTAACAGCCCATCGTATCCCAGTTGTCTTCTAGGAGTTGTCATTACTATTACTGCTCTGCCCACAATGAGTATTTTACCTGAATTTCTCAAATTGTCTTTGCTTTTCATGAAGCCTGCTTTGTTACTGTTCCCCAATTCTAACATGTATTAGAGTCACTTAGACTTTTTTGAGGGGAGGGGGCAGGTGCTGAGACAAGGTCTCAGATTATACCCTAGGCTGTCCTTGAACTCAGGCACTCCTACCTCAGCCACCCAAGTGTTGGGGTTACAAGTGCTTGGGCCACCACACCTGGCCTTCCCTTGGACTTTGAAAAATACCTATAGTTGACCTCCAGCCCAAACCAGTTAAAACTTGCCTTGGGATATAGATTAAATATCTCACCAAGAGATTCTGATGTGAGGATTTAAAACTACTGTTTTTTGTTTTTTTGTCTTTTTGAGACAGGGTCTCACTATGCAGTTCAGGCTGGCCTTAAGCTCACTCTGTAGCTCAGGCTGGTCCCGAACTCACAACAATCCTCCTGCCTCAGCCTCCAGAGTGCTGAGATTACAGGCATGGGCCGCCACTCCCAGCTAAAACTACTATTTGATAAACTAATCTGTACTAATAGAAAAGGGTTCTCTTGGTAAAAACAAATAATTGATCCTTAACTTTGCTATATAAACTGGGAAACACTAATGAAAGAAACTACAAGCTAGAAAAATAATCCAGCAAAGAGTTTGGGGGGGGCTCTAAAGCTCTTGTGATTATTTTGACTCACAGTTGTATATACTACCCCAAAACACAGAGCAAGCCCAGGTAAGCATGAGGGTAAGCAGCTGGCTATAAGAAGATAAACCTTTTGATTGATAGATAGGTAGATACATAGATAGATAGATAGATAGATAGATAGATAGATAGATAGATAGATAGATTGATAGATTGATAGATAGATTGATAGATATTAAAAAAGAAGTTATAGTCTTAAAAATGTTTTTGATGCACCGTATCTAAATTGGAAAACCCTTGAAAATTGTCAATAAGCAGAACAGATCCTGTGAACATATCTCAGTCCTAGTGTTCATCAGATTCGTGATACACTGATTGGACACTGGATTTAGGCAGACACTGACATCACTTTGTGTTGCTCATTCTTTCCTCACATGGAAAGAATGGTAGCATTAAAGGTCCATCAGACTTGTATTTTAGGGAAGGGTCTACAGGGCGTTCAGGGTCACTACAAGATTTGACTGATAGTGATCAGCCTCTTTACAACCTTCCAAGAGCTAGGATTACAGATGTGCATCAACACGCCCAGTCTCAATTGCCATCTCAGTGCACCCTGGGGGCAGGGCCAGCACAGCAGGCCTGGGGCTCAAACCCCTGGCCCCTGCTCCTGCTCTTGCTCTTGCTCCTGCTCTTGCAGGAGCTTTAATCATTTGGCCAACCTTAGTCTTGCCTTCTGAAGACTCCTAGCCAGTAGCAGCACCACTGTGAGCCTTTTGATCTCTGGTACCTTTCCACTTCTCAGTTATTTGGTGAACCACTGAGACTTTCCTCTGTGGATCTGTCCCACACACAGGTTCTGCTGACCCTGCCTGAGCAGCACCAGGCCAGCTATTCCCACCTGTCCTCTAGCCCCCTGCTCATGTTGGAACAGCTGCTGATGAACATGAAAGTGGATTGGGCCACTGTGGCTGTGCAGACCCTGCAGCAGCTGCTGGCTGGACAGGAGATTGGCTTCACAATGGAGGATGTGGACTCACTGCTCTCCAGATATGCAGGGAAGGCCCTGGAACTCCCGTACCCTCTAAGGGAAAGACGAACAGGTAACTGCCAGGAGGACAGCTATGCAATATGGAGGGGGAAATTCCATGGCACGCTCTCAGATTTAATTTTCTTCTCTTTTATTATTTTGAGTTGAAAGGAATACACTTCAGGAAAGATAGTCCTTTCTTATGTAGGACATAGGCCTTGTTTATATAACTTGCTCTTGAAAGAAGTAGGAGGCTAAACAGAGTTAAAGGACAGCAAGTAACAGTCACCCACATGGCAGCATAAAGGTGCTGGAAACGATCTCTGAATAGCTTTTCCCATCCTATCTTACAGAGAGTTGCATGAAATAGCATTTGTATATGAGCTGACACAGGTTCTTCTTAACTGTGGAAAGTGTCTCCCACTTCCCTCTGTCCCTTTTTAGAAATCTTTTGTAAATTCCTAGCATCTGCCTGATTATTTCATGTGCCTCATGTAGCTTGTTTTTAGGAATTTAAGAAACACAGATACTCTCAGCTTACAATCACCTCCACCATTTTCTTTGTGCCTGGTACGTTTGTGGTGTGACAATCAGGAAAACCAACAGCACTTTGACCTAAATGGTAGCACACCGAATGAACATGCTTAGAGCAGACAGATATTTTCTCAGCATTTTCCTTCTCAACAGATTCTGTGACTCACCTCCAGGAAATTGCTCATCAGGCTTCCGACCCCGAGACCATGTCTAGATCGTCATCAGCAGAGTTTGCTGCTGCTGCTCCTGGTAAGAACCAGGTCTGAAGATCAATCTTCATTGGTTCAATTTTGCTTTATTCTCTTTTTTTGTGTGGTGGTGGGGTACTGAGAATCCAACTCAGGACCTTGTGCTTGCCAGGCATGTGCTGTGCCCCTGAGGTCTGTTCCCAGCTCTTTATTCTGAGTATCTGATCCTTTTGCTTTTTTCAGTATTTCCATTTATATTTTTGTTGATTTTTTTTTTTTTTTTTTTTTGCGGTGGGGGGTCATGGTTCATTCTAGCTTTGTGGATCACAGGAAATTTAACATATAATCAACTCTTATTAATTATAATGTGTATATAATGTCTCCTCAGACACTAAATTAATCCCAAACAATTAAGCCAAAGGGAAACACACACTCATATTTGTCATTGGTTATATTTTTAAATTTTTAACTTAAGTCTTCCTAGTAGGTTCTGTTTTCTTTATTTTACAAAAAGAAGGAAGTTCAGAAGTGACCCATCTCTCAGGTCCAGAGTTGGGATTCTGACTGCCTACTTGGAGCCAGACCCTGTCCCTAGAGAACTGAGGCAAGGTATAGTGGGCTATCAAGTGCCATCTTTTCTTACAGGGAGTATTATTCCCAGAGTCACATCAGATAGCATTTGTATATGAGCTAACATGGTCTCCTGTAGACTGGAAGAAATGAAGTAATATGGAAAGTGTCTTTCATAGTACACATGCTCAGTTTCAAGTGAGACCTGAGTGTTGAGCAACTTAGAATTTTCACCACTGTAGGCGTGACCAAGAATGGCCATGAAATACTGAGAACATGCATATAGATTTTAGCAAACAGGAAAATTTGCAAATATAGAAACCACCAGTGATGAAGACTGGCTGTGTTTACCCTTCATGGGGATTCTGTTAACCTGTATAACAAGCAGGCTCCTTAAAAGCCTCAGCCACATTCTAGTCCCTCTTCACCATCCTGCCTTTCCTGTCTCCAGCCCCAGCCTAATAGGCCACCTTCAGGAGTGGCCCAGCAGCTGTTCTGCCAGATGGTCAGGCCAGCAGGATTGGGGTAGGGGGGCTTTTTTGTGGGTACTGTTAATAGTCGCTTTGTTTTTCATTTCTCTTTTTCTGTAACTAGCCAAAATTGCCTTGCTAGAAACTTCCTTAGCTCCATAAAGCCAGGACTGGCATTTGGTGACCATGTTTTGAGAATTGGCCAGGCAATAAGCAACAAAACTCAGGGGAGGACTCGGGCTTGCAGGTTATGTGAGCAGCTTCAGGCACCTGCTTAAGGCAGCCTGAGCAGCTTCGGGTGTGGATGTGGGTGTGGGTGTAGGTGTGGGTGTGGAACCTTTTTGTTAGGGAAAGTTTGCAGTGTACAAAATAGTATACTGAGGCCTTCCACACTAGTCACCCAGTTGGAATAATTATCATCTCTTGATGACATTGCTGTTCATGTACACCTGTGTCCTTCTACCAGATTATCTTGCCACAGATCTCATATAGATCAACTTGTAAATGCTGCAGTATAAATTTCTAAATGTAAGGACTTTTGTTTTTAAATATCATTATCATACTTAGAAACAAATTAATATTGATTCCTTGTTACTATGAAATATCCAGTCCATATTTCCCTACTTGTCTTAAAAAATTTCTTTTTCTTTTATTGATTGCTTTTTCTAGAATGAAAATCTAATGTGCACACATGGCATTTGGCTAAAATAGCTCTTATCTTTTTTTTTAATCAGTAGGTCACTCGACTTTTTATTCTGCCCTCTTGCCCCACCTATTTTCCTTATCTCATGAAGTAAAGTAGGTTTTGTCCTGTACATCTGCACACCTGCTTCGTTTTACTGGTTGCCTCTTTTTGAGACTGACCTTCACTACCACCGAAGGTAGGCCTTGAACTCTATGTGAAGTTGAGGCTGGGTTGGAGCTGGAAGTGATCCTCCTGCCTCAGCCTCAGAAGTGCCGGGATTACAGGCACGTGCACCAATGCCTGGCCATTGGTTGCCGCCTGCTGACAATCTGATGATTCCTGAATTTCTGGTACTGTACATTGTTAATTAGATCTAGAAGCTTAGTTCTGAGTATTTTTTAGTAATGATATTTTGATAGGTTTTGTTGCACATTTCCAGCAAAAGGCACACAGTGTCCCACTGCCTATCTTGTGACAGAGGCAGCCACTGCTGACCAACTGGACCTGTTATTTCAGTAGGGCTTTGTAAAGTGGTGAGATCCTATCTTTCCTTCCTCATTCCGTGCTAGACTGGTGATCACCCTTACTCTAACCCCTGGCTCCCAGGTGTCTCCATTGTGCGTTCCCCCAGCCCAAGGGAGAAGAGTCTTCCTCACAGTCAGCCCCAGCTGGAATTTGTGCCCCCAGCAACACCTCCTGCCAGGCACCAGTGGGTGCCTGATGAGACGGAGAGCATCTGCATGGTCTGTCACAAGGAGCACTTCAGCATGGTAAGTGATGGTGGTCCTGGGCTCACTGCAGAAGAGGAGAGGGAAGCATAGGCTCATGAGCCTGAGTTGTAGGATAATAGCATTTGCAGAACTGGCCAACCAAAGGGGTTTGCCTTTGAGCTGACCCAAGTGCATTTTCTGGAGTTGGTCAGGTGGTAGAGATCCTCAAATAGCTTTAAATTTTAAAATCTTTCCATTCTTGTGACATATTGAGAAAAAATGGAAGAAGAAACACCAAGTGTCAGGGTCTTTTTTCTAGTTCCCATATCTTTCACAGTAAGCTATTAGTGTTTCCATGTGTTGGCCCAGGAGGCAGAAAACCCATTTCCTAATCCTCAAGCTGCCTCCAATAGCAACACGACTAGAACTTTTTCAAGCTCATGTGCCCACTTAGAAACTAAGGGTGATAAATTAATTGGCTCATGGAGTTGTTAACATAGAATAGAGCCAAGCATGGTGGTGCACATCTATAATCCCAGCACTTGGGAAGTTGAGCAAGAGGATTGCAAGGAGTTCAAGGCTAGCCTGGACTACACAGTGAGACCCTCTCACAGAAAAAGACTAAATACAGTAACAAATGTTACCACACTTAACTTGATATCTGCCTGCAGATCAGCACACTGCTGATGCAAACAACAGTGATGTGATCTTGCTATAGCTGTTTCTATAAAAGAAATACATGATGTCTCTCAGCCTCTTACAGTGAAATGAGGTAGTACTTGTAAAAACATTTGGAAAAGGGATGCTTTCGCATCATCATCAGTAATACATAGAAATGTGATCTTCACTGGCTCAGAAAATCACTTCTGCCCTGTTACTTCTTTTTTTTTTTCTTTTTTGGCGGAACCGGGGATTGAACTCAAGCGCTTATTCTACTGAGCCATCTCCCTGGCCCCTGCCCTGTTACTTTCTGTTATTTCCAAAGTTGCCACCACGCACAAGTTAAATTGGTCAGGAGATGCTGATTGCAAAAATGCCCATGACTTCAAGCCTTTGCCCACTCACTGAGCAGCATCTTAAAGCATCAGCTTGTTGAGGGCAGGAATGGGAGCAGAGGGTGCATTTTCATAGAGGTCTGAGTATGGTACTTGGTGGTCTTTATAAGCCACAGGTGTTTAAAACCAAGTGTAAATGGCTGACAACAGTCTCATCTTCACTTCCTCCCTCTCTCTTCAAACCCAACGGCATTCCTCAGTTTAACAGGCGTCATCATTGTCGCCGCTGTGGCCGCCTGGTGTGTAGTTCCTGCTCCACTAAGAAAATGGTGGTGGAAGGCTGCGGAGAGAACCCTACACGCGTGTGTGACCAGTGCTACAGTTACTACAACCAAGAGTGAGTGTCCTACAGCAGGGCTGATGTTCTTTGGGACTCCTGCACCTTCCCCTGGGGCCTTCCCCTTCCGGGAGTCTCACTGTGGAAAATGTTACAGATCTAGAATAGTTCACAGAAATATCCACATTCACTCTAGTGCCATTAACTGCACACTGAAATGTTTGTAGGCTGACCTAGGCTTCTGTGCTAGTTGTCTTTGCATTGCTATCACCAAATAGGTGAGAAAATCAACTTAAGGCTTTATCTTGACTCATTTTCAGTAGAGGCAGTTGGTTTCAGAGGTTGCAGTCCATTGTCATCTGACTCTAGGCAGAAATGTCATGGCAGAAGGGTGTTCTGTTTACCTCATGGCAGCCAGGAAACAGAAAAAAGAGAAAGAACCAGAGGGCGGGGCCAGGTTCTATATGGTTCCCAACATCATGTTTCCACCATCTGTTCTCTTCCACTATGCGCCGCCTCCTGTGTCCAGCATCTCCCAAAAATGCCATCAAAGCTCAATCTCATCAACATAATTCACTGATAAAGTGAGAGCTCTCATAATCCAATAGCTTCCAAAAGCCCCACCTCTGAACATAGGAACTTCTGGAGGGGCCAGGGAGATGGCTCAGTGGAATAAGCGCTTCCCTGGCAAGTGCAAGGCCCTGAGTTCAATCCCCAGTTC
>PVKA01005276.1:0-65256 GCA_004027165.1 Ctenomys sociabilis
GAAAAAAAAAAAAAAAAAAAAAAGAAGGTTCCACACACACGCCTGGGCTCTGGCTGGAAAGGTATCTAGGGAGTGGCAAGCAAGCAGAAGGACACACATGCCCATTTAGTGTATTTTTAAAAGTTAGTTTTACTTTCTCTTAGCTACAGTTCACTGCTTACTCTAGTTACTTTTATATTCAAATATAATGAGACCAGTAAATTTGCTCTTCTAAACATTATAAAACAATAATACTTTGGAGGTAAGGTATATCACATAAAAATAGCATCAGAGCCAGGTATGGTGGCACATGCCTGTAATCCAATACTCAGGCAGAGGCAGGATTGCTATAAATTGGAGGTATTTCAGTTACTCTTCTCATTGCTGGGACAAAATGCCCAACACTCAAAATTAAGAAAAGAAAGGTTTATTTAGCTCACGGTGGACGTTTCAGTCTATACTTGGATGCTCCCAAGTATAGACAGAATGGCACATGGGAGATAGCCATTGATGATGATGGAAAACAGCAAAGAGCAAAGGCAAAAAGAAGTAGCAGCAACAGTAGCAACAAAGAGCAACTCTGTCTCCCTATGTTGCATCCCAGCTATCTACCCCAGGCCAGGTATAGCACTCACACCCATAATCCCAGCATTAGATCATGAATTAATCACAAAGTCTAGAAGTCCATCACATGACAACATGAGGCTTTCGTGGGGACAGTTAGACACAAACCATAACAGAAAGCCAGCCTGGGCTAATATAGTAAGTTCAAAGCCAGTCTGAACTACATGACAAGAATGTCTCAAAAAGCCAGAAATGGAGGAAGAGAAGGAGTGGGGGAGGGAAGGAAGGAAAAACAAATGGAAACATTCTCAGTGGTATTGCAAAAGGGAGCAAATTTTATTAGAATAAAAATCCCATAATAGATGTTTTCTGAATAAGGATAGGAAATTCAGAGTTTATGTACTCTCATTTAAGTTTCAGTCTTTACTGAAAATTAGTATCAAACTTCATACCCTTCTTTAATTTTACTAAAGCAAAGCACAGTTGGCTTTTGTTCACCTTGGGGAACAAAAGTGTTTTCTACAGAAAACACTCCAGCAGTGCTGGGTGGTTGTGGCAGAGTAATAATATAGTTATCAAATAGAGCTTTTTTTCATGTGTATTTTTATTTTTATAGGGTTTTCCTACACAGTGTAATACACATCAGAATACTCAGCAATATATTGCTGTTATCACCATCAGTAACTATTATCTGGCTCATAATTCACAGGACAAAGCTCAAAAGTAATTATTCCTTTCTGTGTATAAAACTAGTCTTCTCACATTATACAGAGTCTGGCTGTACTTTGAAACTCCAGCAGCATAACAGATACCAGAGTTATGTTTTTGTTCTAATTACAGATTTTTCTTTCAGGTATTTGCTTGTAGTTATTTCCTAAGTATTTCTAAGTACCTTCTCATTTCCCCTACAGTTTCTCTCATAATATTTTTATTGAATTAGAAAACATATTGAGATGCAATGGGAAGAGAAAGAACCTAGATTCTCTTAGCCATTAATTGCCATGAAAATATTGTAGACATCTTGACTGCTATGACCAGATATAGCCATGGCAGGGAACTTAAAAGTCTTCTCTAAATACTTTTATTTATTTTTATATATTTGGGTCTATAGGGTCTTACTACACAAATCAGACCTGTATTAATCCTCCTGTTTTCAACCTCACAAGCGCTGGGATTATAGGCATGCTACTGTGCCAGTTTCTCTTATATTCTTTTTTTTTTTTTTGGCAGAACCGGGGATTGAACTCAAGTCCTTTGGCTTGCCAGGGAAGCGCTTATTCCACTGAGCCATTTCCCTGGCTCTCTTATATTCTTATGTTTAATTAAAGGTATATATTCTCCTTCCTGCTTCCTGGCTTCCTATAACTGTTAGAGTTTCTTTGAAAATGAAAGGATTTCTAGCAATAGGAATGTAATGTCCTACTGTGGATTCTTTAGTTTAAAAGAATAATTTGAAATATTATTTTCATTTTTTGTGGTACTGGGGATTGAACCCAGTACCAGAGCCCTGCCTAGTAAAGGCAAGTACTGTACTACTGATTTATTTTTCCAAACCTTTTGCAAAGTTTTATTTTTTGAAACAGGGTCTTATCAGGTTTCCCAAAGTGACCTCAGACTGAAGCCGTCCTCCCTCAGTCTCCAGAGAAGCTGGGCTTATCTCTGTACCTGGCTTATTTTTTGCTTTTTTGAATAATCATAGAAGTATACTTGGATGACTTGAGTTTCATAGATCTGTCTTTTGTAGCAAAATCAAATTTGAGCTAAGGGGCAACAAGCACTAACCTCACTAAGAGGCACTGGAATTTTTAAGCCTTAGAAAATCAAGAAACTCACCTATTTACACTGTAAATACTCAGTTTTTGTACATGAATACCAAGAATCAGATGTTTCAAGATAAGTTAATCAAAGAACATCCTTAGAAGAATGATAAATTATAAGGATAGGAAATTGAATCTTACAAAGAAAGGGAAATTACCAGGCTTTGTTGGCCTAAATAGAAGGGTAACTTTATTTGCAAGGAGGAGGGTACAATCTAGCTGTTCCCTTTAGGAGAAAGTTTTCAAGATTATGAAATACTGAAAAGAGCTTTGGAGAAAAGACAAACTCCAGAAAGAATATAGTTTTGACTGGTGGTTCTTAATTTTCTATGCATAGAATCCCCCTGAATTGGAGAAAAATAGAATGCAGCTTCTCAAGCTCCCCCTAGAGATTCTTACCCATTGGGTCAGTAGTCAGTCCAAGCAGCTGCATTGTCAGCAGGTAATTGCATGTGATTTTTACTAAGGTAGCCCTTGAAACAAGTGTTGGAAGTGTAGTCAGTAGGAGGGCTGAACCAAGTGATCTCTGATGGTCCAAACTCTGATCTATTAGTCTGTTCACCCACACCCATGTACAAAATGTTGTAAAGACACCAGAATTTAAACAGATGAGCTCTATTCAGAGTTCCACATCATAATTATTAAAGAAGTCATATGTTTAAAGCACCTAGAGAAATCTAAACTTTAAAAATAATACATAACATCACTGAAGTTAGCATCTGCTTGCTGTGTTTCTTCAAGCATCCTTTTTAATTCTGTTCCTACTTTATGTTTTCCTTTAGGATGGAGCTATGATGTTGAAGAAAGGAAAGTTCCAAAACCTAAGTCCAAGTCTTATGGTGCAAACTTTTCTTGGAACAAAAGAACAAGAGTATCCACAAAATAGGTTGACACTGGCTAGACTTCGTACTTGACTAAATAAAGTCATCTGTGCAGTATGTATAGTCCATATGTACATCTCCTAATCTAATAAATTTGACCATTAAACTACAGACATTTTAGTTTCTATTTTAAATGTTTTTTGATGTCTCAACTAGAACATGCTACTGTTTCCTTGATATACAGGAGATTGGAGGCAATCATACCTATAAGAAATCTTGGCCCTTAGAATATATTTAAGGAAATGCTTGAAATCAGGTACAACCTTGAAGTTTTATGCTTCTTTTTTGTAGTCATTCCAGATGATAGTTTATAACCTACCAACCATTATTAAAAATATGTGTTAAGCTAAATCTCATTATTGAATTAACACATGGTATTTTTTAAACGTCTGTGAAATTGATTAGTACTTTATACTAACTTCTGCCCATCAACAACAGTTATGAGGGGTTCCATATTTTAAAGTCTTAGGAATTGGCTCAGAAAACAAAAACTACCTATTGTTGGGGATATCTGGTTCATACTGTTTAATTTTGTTTGCAGTACTAGTGATTAAACTCGAAGCTTTTGCAGGAAGCTAAGTCCAAGTCCCATTTGTTATTTTTTGAGTTAGGGTCTTGCCAGGTTACTTAAGGAACCCAGGCTAGGTTTGAACTTTGCACTCATATTGCTTCAGATTCCAAAATGTTCAGATTACAAGTGAACACCACCACACCCAGCTTCATACCATTTTTGAAAATACCATTGTTTGTTCATGATTTAGGTCGTATCAAGCACCTGTTCTTGTTAGGCTCTTCAATAAATAATGGATATACTAACTTCATGACTTTATTAGGTAGGCATTGTTATTTTCACCATTTTGGGAAAACGAAACACAAGGCTTAAAATGATTAAATAACATGCTTAAAATCACAGATCTTCCAAGGCAAGGGTGGGACTGGAAACTATCTCCATCTGTCTTCAAAGCTCATCATCTAAATCACTAGTTAACAAAAAGGCTTAATTAATGGCAGATGCTTTCATTGTGTTGTTCATATGCTCTTCAATGTCTCAAGTTACATTTCCCCTCATAATTGTATTTCATACAAACACTAGTAACATATTGATGTACTCCAAAAAAAATGAACATCAGAGTATAAATCTCTATACTTAAGTATTGGAGAGCAAACTGACCATCCTTTTTTAAAACATTGTATATATTCCATTTTTGTTTTTTAAATCTAAGCAACTAGTGATATATCTGTGGACAAAATATATACATGGACACATACAAAAATGCAAATGCTACTCAAGGCATATGGCTAAATGAAGAAACAACACTAGGTGCCAGACCCATTGAGGTAAGGTGAAGCAATAAGTGCTGCTTCACATATGCCTGAATGGTTTGGTAAAGATACATAAGGAACTTGCAACAGTGAGCTTTCATGGTTACCATTGGCTATAGGAAAGTGGTAAGCCTTCCATCTTTTTACCCCTGTAATGGACATTGAACCCAAAGGCTTCAATGCATGCTACTGAAGAGTTCTACCACTGAGCCACTTGTTTTTATTTCATTTTGAGACAATATATGCCAAGTAAAGCTTAAGCTGTACTTAAATCAAGTTGCATCCATTTTTCCTATAAGTGACTCAAGTTTATCATTATTGTTATAATGGCAAAGTAGTTCTCTGTTGTGTAAAAACACATTTTCTTTATCCATTCTCCTGCTGAGGACATTTCCAAGACTTAGCTATTACAAATTAAACTGCTATAAACATGAGTATGCATATATTACTATGGCATGAAATCTTGAACTCTTACGAAAAGATACTTAGAAGAGACCTCTGCATTAAGTGGTCTTTTATTTGAAAAGACTAATTTTTTTTGAGGTAACATGTTCAGGATATACTCTGCCAGAGGAATCATTGGCAAAATTTTTCTCCATTTTATGTACTGTCTCTTGAACATAAACTTTGAGAGATGATAAAGTACAATATAGGTCTGTAACAAATTTAACAGTTTTGTGAAATTCACAAATGCATGGAAACTAAACAGCGTTTTCCTTGTCGTACTTTTCTTATTGCTAAGACAAAATACCTGATGCCCAAAATTAAGAAAGAGTTTATTTAGCTCACAGTTTATGAAGGTTTCAGTCCATACTCAGCTGACTTCAAGCCAGGGTGTCACATAGCAGAGGGCAATGGTTCTTGGTGTGGAAAACAGCAAAACAGTGAGAGCAAAAGGAAGGAACAACAACAAAAAAAAACCTCTCCATCCCTTAATTGCATTCAGTCTACCCGCCTCAGGGTAGGTGTAGCACTCACCCAACATTGGACCATGAATCAGTCATGAACTCTAGAAAATCTGCCCTATGACTGCATGAGGCTTTACATGGACATCTAGACATGAACCATAACACTCCTGAGCAACCAGGAGATGAAAGAAGAAAATTTTTTCTTCTTTTTTCAATACTGGGGATTGAACTTAGGACCCTGCACTTGCCAGGCAAGCACTTATTCTACTGAGCTATCTCCCTGGTCCCAAAAGAAGAAATTTAAAAGCAAAATTTAAAAATACTAAGCAACACAATGGGATCACAATATACAAAACTTGGATATAGCAAGATCTATTCTAAAAGGGAAAGTTACAGCAATGAATGTCTCAATAAAAATTAAAGATTCTAAACAAAACAACTTAATGTTACACTTCAAGGAACTAAGTAAGGAATAGCTTAAACTCAAAGGTGTAGATGGAAGGAAATTATAAAGATCAGATATGAAATAGGGACTAGAACAACAGGAAAAAATCTACAAAATTGATTGTTTTTGTTTTTGGAAAAAATATCTATAAACATAATTAGACTAAGAGAAAGGAAAAGAGACTTAAACCATAAATGAAGAAACTGAATGATTGCTACAGAAATAGGCTTAGATGAGTCTAATACAGTTATACACCAGCAAATTAGATAACTTTGGGGAAATGGTTAAATTCCTAGACACATACATTCTACCAAGACTGCAACATGGACAGATAGAGAATCTGAACAGATGTATAAAAAGTAAAGTGATTGAATCAGTAATAAAAGGTTATCCATCAAAGAAAACACAATGCTTTTGCTGGAGTTATACCAGACTTCAAAGAACTTTATTGACCTCTTGAAGTTTTACAATAAAGATAATTTTTATACTGAAGATAAATTTTTACACTGAAGTTTTTTAAATGTTCTTTATTTTTCCAAGAAATAATCTTTTTTTTTAAAAAAAAATAAGCTTTTGAGCTATATTTGTATAGATGTATTTTATATTTTGGATGCACAGTAAAGCTTACACTTGTATTCAAATTATCAGTTCTGCAGAAATTAAAGCAAACTTCATAAGCAAAGGAAAACACTAATTATTCTCTTTCAAAAACTGAAAAGGAAACAGTTCAAAACTCATAAAGCCAGTATTACTTTGATATCAAATCCAAATAACATTACAAGAGATAAAAAAAAATCACAAACCAATATTCCTAATGCTAAGTCATCTCCAGAGTGCTGACACTGTTGGAAACTCCCATTCACCACAAATGAAGCAGGTTTTGGGAGCTCCAAGCATCTCCTGTACACAGAAGAGCATCTGCACATTCCAGTACCAGTGTGGCACCCCTATGTGGGGATCTGTGTGCTCCACCAGCCCATGTAGCCTTACTTTCTGGGGCTGAGCAGAAGCCATACCTCAGCATCCCAAGGAATCAGAGCCTTGTTGAAATGCTGCCAGCATTATCTACCTACCTAGAACTAGGATATGCTATAGTCTAACTTTCAGAGGTACCCCATCTCCTTGGGGAGCACTCATTGTTGCACTGACCCTGACCACCCCCGCCAAAACCAACATGCATCTTTCCACTTCTGGATCCTTGATATTTTTTCTTTTCTCACAGAGCCTGGGCTGCTATGGCATCTCAATGTCTCAAGGGTCAGTCATGACTACATGGTATCTCTTCCCTCAGAACACAAGTTGCTTCTGTGACCTGTTGGAGCTCTCCCCAGCCCTTTGAGCCCTGGCCTCTAGAATACCTCTTCTTTCTTGGAGCTCTAATACTGTTGGGCCCTGCCATTTAGATTAGAACCAAGAATGTAGCCCAAACCCTTGGACCTGAGTTGCTCCTCAGAACAATGAACTCCAGCTTATTGGGGGTCAAAAGACAAAAATGTCCAATGCTGCAGTAGTTTGACAACAACTCAGGAACCTGACTCCATGACCCTCCAAGCACTTATGTCTTAGATCTCAGTGCCACTATGCCTACCTATGATATGGTCAGATGGAACACAAAATCATTCCCTCATCTAAGATTCCCTACTGTGAGGAAGACCATAACAAGAGAGTCCATAATAACACTTTCTCCAGACCACTGAGACATCTACAATCATGGCTAACTGATCACATTGGAGGAAGTTGTGCAGTCACTATACCACTATAGCCACATGGAAACAGCCATCACTTCCTGCCTTGCTGATAACATCAGGCCCATCTATAGGTAAATTCTTCCCCACATTAGCCACTCTAAAGTTGGAAGAAGTGACTGTACAACTTGACATACAGACATAAACACACAAGCAAAAGACATGTAGAAAAGCAAATAAGAGTTCATTTCTGCCATAACTGATTCCAAAGAAATGGAAATTTATGAATTGCCCACAAAGGAATGGAAAATGATCTTAAGACAACAGTGATATAAAACTACCAATAAATACATTCAATGAAATCACTTCATGATCTGAATGAGACATTCAGTAAAGAAATAGCTGTCCTAGGGGCCAGGGAGATAGTTCAGTAGAATAAGCGCTTGCCCAGCAAGCACAAGGGCCTGAGTTCAATCCCCAGTTCTGCAAAAAAAAGAAAAGAAAAGAAATAACTATCCTTAATAAAAGAACCAGGCAAATGTTGAAGCTGAAGAATTTAAACACTGAACTTATGTTATGAAAATATAATTTGAGAGCTTCCATAACAGGCAAGATGAGGGAACTTTTTGAAATAGTTCCATGAGAAGGAAACAATAAAGACAGCCTACAAGATCTGTGGGATACTATTATGAGAACTATGTATGATAGATAGTTCAAGGGGGAGAGAAAATAGGATAAAAACTTATTTAATGAACTAATTGCTAAAAATTTCCAAGTCCTGGGAGAGTTATGAATGTCCAGATATTTTAAATTCAAAAGTCTCCAAATTGTTCAACCCAAGTAAGTTATCTATAGGTGTATTATAATCAAATGTTAGAATTCAAAGAGAAGAATTTTAAAGCAATGAGTAACATGTGAGGGAATAGGCATTTTCCTGTCAGGATAGCTCGGCAGAAACCTGACTGACAGGACAGAATGTGACAGTGGGATCAGAATGCTATCCAGAAATCTACCAGGCAAGAATACAAAGTAAAGCTGTTCTTCAGAAATAAAAAATAACATCTTTTTCAGACAAGCCAGAGCTAAAGGAATTTATTACCACTATATATGCCTTACAGGAAATGCTTAACTGAGTATTTCAAGTGAAAACAAAAGGACAGTAGTATAACAAATACATATGAAACTTTTTTTTTTTTTTTTTTTTTTTTTGGTCTTTTGGAGGCAGGGTCTTGGTATGCAGTTCAGGCAGGCATTAAGCTCATTTTGTAGCTGAGGCTAGAATCAAACTCACAAAGAGAAAAAATCATAAAGAAACCCTAGGAATAAATTTAATGAAAGAACTATACAAAATAGGTGACAGAAATTGAAGACAAATGGGAAGGTGTCTTAGTTACTTTGTACTCCTTCCTGAGACAAAATACCCAACACCCATGGGGAAATATTTAGCTCACTGTTTGTAGAAGGTTCAGTCCATTATGTGTCCCCAGGGTAGGGTAGCATAGGGCAGAGAGGCGGCCATTCTTGGTAGCTGGGGTGATGGGAGACAGCAGAAGCAACAAGAACAAAAGGAAGAAGCTTCTTTCCCTCCCTAATATAGAATGCAGGCTACCTGTCCTAGGTGGCTGTAGTACCCACACCCCTCATCCCAGAAGTAGACAACCAGTTAAAAACTTGAGATTCAGCTACCCCCAATAAGTCTGCCCCTCCCTGGGACCACGTGAGGCTCTTGGAGGACACCCAGACACACCTGTAACATTCTGCCCCTAGCCTTCCAAAAATTCATGCACATCCATTTATGCAAGAAGCATTTAGTCCATCTCTTAAGAACTGCCAAAGTCCCAAGAGTTTCAGCATTGCTGGAAAGTATAAGTCCCAAGTCTCTGAGATGTAAGGAAAATTCTTAGCTGTGAGCCCCTTAAACAAATGAGAAGTTAAACTCTTCTTCCAGCATTCAGTAGCACAACATAAACATTTCCATTCCAAAAGTTAAAAACAGGGATACAAAGGTTTGGGACCAAAGCAAGTCCAAAATCCACAGGGTAAAACTTAAATCCTGTGGTTCCATGTGCAGCATCTGAGGCAATCTGAGGCAGGTTGTGAGCTCCAAAAGGCTTGGGTGACTGTGCCCCTAGTGCATATCTAGTGCTTGTAACTCCTGTGCCTTCTCTCTTAGGTCCACCATGTTCCCTCCTTGCAGTTTTCCTTAGCTGATCTTTGTCCCTAGATTTTACAAACGTTTGGGGTCTCCATGACACCTTTGACTTCACACTCACAGCTCCACATACTGGAATATAGGTGGAAGCCTTTTTTTTTGTTTCGTTTTCATTTGTGTATGTGGTACAGGGTCTCACTATGCAGATGAGACCCATGGTGATCCTCCTGTTTTCAGCTTCCCTAGTGCTGGGCTTACAGGTGTACACCACCATGCCTGGACTCTATTGCTGGCTCAGCGCACCCCAGGGCCGGGACCAGCATTGCATGTGGGACCAGGGATCAAATCCTGGTCCCTGCACTTGCAGAAGCAGGTGTTTTGTCCACTGAGCTATCTCGCCGGTCCTGGAAGCCGTCTTATCCCCATAACTCTTGCATTCTGCATGCAAAACCAGCACCACATGGATGATGCCAAGGTCTGCTTGCCAACTGGATCAGCAGTCAGGCTTTGCTCTCTCTTGGCTGTAACAGCCCCACAGAAGCAATGCCACTGCCTTAGCATTCAACTGTCTTGAAATTTCTTCAAGATTATCCCAGGCATGGTGCTATACACCTGTAATCCCAACACTAGAGAGGCTGAGATAGGAGGATAACTACGAGTACAAACTATGTAGCAAGCCCCTATATAAAAATAAAATTAAAGAAAAGAGCCCACTGACTTTAACCTCAGTCTCAAGCAAAGACTCTGGACACAATCACACACACACACACAAAAATGCCAACAAACTTTCTGCCAAGCTATAACACATATCATCTAGAGACCAACAACCAATGCAGTCCTTCCCAGTAGAAACCCTGAAGCTGATCTTTACCAGCAAGGTTTCTGTCAGCCTTCTGATCTGAACCCTGCCCAGAATCTCCCATACAGACCAGCCTAATGCATTCTAAGTACTTTTTCAACTGGCATCTCTGAACCTCTCCAAACTTCCCGGAAGCCATTCCCAAAGGTGCATGAAACACATGGTCAGGTGTAGTCAGAGCAATGACCCTACCACTGATACCAAATTGTCTTATTTACTTTTCTCTCCTTGCTGAGACAATTACCCCCCCACACCCAAAGTTAAAGGGAGAAACATTTATTTAGTTCAAATGTTGTGCAAGTTTCAGCCCATAATTGGCTGGCTCCAAGGTAGGCTGGCATTTGGCAGAGGGGCAGCAGTTCTTGGCAGCTGGGATGGTGGAAGATAGCAATAGCAGCAAGAACAAAAGGGAGAAACAATCCTTTTTTCCCTCCCTTGTATTGTATGCAGGCTGCCTGCCCCAGGAAGGTATAGTGCTCACTCTCCCACTGCCAGCACTAGACAGTGAGCTAACCACAAACTCTACATTCTGCTTCTTCCAAAAGCCTACATTCCATCACCATATAAGTCTTTAGGGAGATATCTAGACACCAACCATAACAGAAGTTATCCTATTCCATGAGTCAGAAAAATTAATATTGTTAAAATTTCTATACTACCGTAAGCAATTTAGGATTTCAACCAAATTTATCAAAATTCCAGTGGTATTTATTACAAAAAATAAAAAAAAAATTGTTGGGAACTGTAAAAGACCTTTGTAAGCAAGATAGTCCTCACAACTAAGAAGTACTATACATCTTGATTTAAAATCACTACCAAGCTGTAACAACTATATTAACCATTAGAACAGAGTAGGGTATTCAGAAATAAATTCAAACATGTGGTTGAGTAATTTTAACCATTTGAATGTGATGGCACACCCTTGTTATCCCAGCACTCTCGAGGCAGGAGGACAAGTTCAAACCAACCTCGGCAACTTAGCACTTTGCAAGATCCTATCTCCAAATGGAAAAATAAGGGGGGGGGAGCGGTTGTTGGGGATGTAATGTAAAGGTCCTTTGCTGAATCTGTACTACAAAAGTAATAGTTAATATATATATTAACTATTAAATATATATATATATATATATATATATATACACATATTTTCATGTATTTCGTACAGGGTCTTGCTATGGCAGCTTGGAATCCTAGTGATCCTCTTGTTTTAGCCTCCCCACGGCTGGGATTACAGGCGTGTGCCACTACGCCTGGTCTTGGTGATTGGTTCTGCATTCCCAAGGGGAGTTGGCATAGCATGTTGTCCCAGGGATCGAACCGGGTCCTTGTGCCTAAGGTCCCTAAGCCTAGGCAAGTGCTTAGACTGCTGAGCTACCTCTGCAGCTCCATAAAATACTAATTCTTGATAACACCCTAAAAGGACACAATAGGAAAATGATAGTGAAAAAGCTAGATTTCCACATCTAAAAGAATAAAACTAGTCCCTTATTTTATACCATAGACCAAAATCAACTAATGGATAACAGACCTAAATGTAAGACTAGAAAATACAAAAGAACAAAGGTAAAAATCCACTGGGGATGGGCTTTGGCAAAATGTTCGAGATTTCACTGAAAGCCAAAACCACACACACACACACAAAAAAAAAAAAAAAATAAAAATAAAGTAAATGGTGCTATGTAAAATTCACTTCAGTTCAATATTTCATCACAATTATTTTTGTTTTCTGAAATAAATTTATAGAGGAGATAAAGAACTGCGTCCCAAGTCACCTGAATTGATTACTTGATTGCAGATATCATATTGCTAGACTTGATATACAGAATCATGTTTAAGTCAGATTTTCCAGTCCTGCAATTATTTGTACCATGACTAGGTTGGTCCATGTGGAGCAAGGCAAAGTGAAGAAATGTTGGCAGAAATATTACTCAGAATTGACATCTGTAAAAACCAAAGAATAAGATACTTTAGTTTTCCATTATTGTGTAAAACAAAACAAAATTCTTAACATATTTGATGAAGTGCTTTTTTTGGTATGATTTAGTTTTCTGTTTATAAATCTGTACATGGGAAGATTAATTTATTTGTAGTTATACTGAGCCCATGATTCAGACGAGCTGTCCAGCTGGTGATGCATACAAAACAGTAGCCGTGGGTCTGGAGCTTGACTAGCCAAGAGTCAAGGGTCAGAAAAATTAATACGTGGCTATGCTGCAATAGTTAAAGCTGTAATGGTGAATAAGCTGGTAAAGGCAAGATTATGAGGGAGAAGAAGCATCAATAATGGCTCCTTAGGGAATATATTTCTGGTAAGTGAAGACAAGGTAGTAAATAAAAAATAGAAAAGGCCAATAGGGGATTTTTTTTTAATGAAAAGTTTCTGTAGGCTTAAAGGCTACATATTTTGTTATACAGTTGACTGATAGGTGCTGTCAAAGTTAGACGGTGACACCCCAAAAGGTCATGTCCTGGGTGCTGGTGGGGCTTCCTACTGAAGGGTGGAACTCTGCAATCCCTGACCTTTGCCACCTTTTTCACATATTGTGTGTCTTCAGCATTAGAATTCCTCTCCCCTGTAGGAGGCCATAGAAACTAGAACTACTTGCCCAAACCTAGCCATGAAACCTTACACTCTCTGACCTACTGCTACTGAAAACAGGTCACAAGGCCCTTTTGTGAGATATCCTGCTTTTTACTAGAGAAGAGTAGTACTGCAGAAAGGCCAAGAAGACTCTGAACAAAACAGTCAGGCCAAAGTTTTCCAGTTTATCACAATTAGCACTTACCCTTATTATCCAGTCATATTTCTCCAAAACAGCTTCTTTCATCAGGCCTAGCATAAAACGGTTTTCCCTAGATGTTTGGCTCTTCATTTCTTCAGGTTCACATATTATGTAACACTGTTATATAAAGTTTTATGCTTCTTGCATAAAACACAAGGGTGTCGCAGCATGATCAGTACAATGAATAAGGAAAAGCTCCTTCTTCTGCTCCTTAGGATCATGATTGCTGGAACATCAGACGTAGAAATGGTCTTAGACCCACCTTCCCAAAACCAGTTCTTCAGGCTGGGAAGATGGCTCAGTGGAATAAGTGCTTCCCTGGCAAGCTCAAGGGCCTGAGTTCAATCCTGGGTTCCACCAAAAAAAAAAAAGTACTTCTTCTAGTAAGTATAAGGATTGTCTGGTCTTTGTCTTAAGTCTCCTGTTGCTCCTATAACAAAATACAACAAACTTCATGGGTTAAAACATTTATTCTTCAGTAAAGTCTAAAGTAATTCACAGTGTATTCAAGAGAGAACTTTTCCCGTCCCTAGGGAGTTTATTTCTTAACTTTTTCTAGCTTCTAGAGTTGTATTCCTTGGCCTGTGGCCCTTTCTTCTATTTTCAAAGACAGTAGCACCTTTCTTTAGTTCTCCCAGTACATTCTCCCCCTCATAACAACACTTGTAATTATATTTAGAATTCACATAGAAATTCAAGTTTTGAGAAAATAAAACTAAAAATATTAAGAACTATTTAAGCTGCCAGTCTGTTCATCAAGTTCATTCACTACTATCATACTTGTCAGAACTTTAATGAATCAGTACTTTTTGGAAGGACCTTGAAAGGTAACTTAAACTGGATATAGTGGCCCATACTCTGGATGCCTGAGGTAGGAAGACTGCAAGTTCCATGTTAGCCTGAGCAGCTTACTGATTTAGCAAGACCTTAAATCAAATTAAGAAGAAAATTGTTTTTATAAAAGACTGGCTATAGCACTGAAGTTTCTGGGTCCAGTCCTGAGTACTATCAAAACAACAACAGAACTGTAATAGCAATCTCATTTAAGTTACAAAACTTGATGTAACTTGGGTAAATTCATGAAGCCAGTCCTTTTATCAAAATGAGGCTACGTATTGTCTGTCCTTCAGATCTCAGAATGATCATGTTCCCATTTTGACAAAAATGAGACTTGTTAAGTCAAGCAGAGTCTAAAGTAAATGTGTGAGAGCTAATATCTTCATTGGAGCAACAAAGCATGAACTCCAAAGGGAAGACAGTGCTTAGGTCAAGTCTCAGATGTGCATCTCATACTTGCCTGCTCTGATCCTTCTGTCTTTATCAAATGATGCTGAATACATAAGGGCTTAGCAGGTGCTTAAGAGATCTGGGGCACTGACTCATTCATGAAAAAAATTCTATGTAAGAAAATCTGTATTATTCATTAAATATTATTTGATGCTCTGCTGTGTGGATAAATTTATATGTCCCTGCTAAGATTTCTATTTGTCATTTTAAAAACTAACTATAATATCAGCTAAAATAAAATGTTTATACATTTGAGAATTTAAGGTATATTAACAGTTATGTGTATAATTGAGACTAAAGAGATTCAGCCTAGAGAGGACCTAACATATTGTAAATTCTTGAACTGTTTTATGAATGAGCAATGAGTTAGAAACAATGTATGGATGTACAGTGATAACAGTGTAGTATCTGCTGGCACTTCAGTATTAGTATGTAGCTCAAATCCTAGGAAAATTTGAATGTGTATGATTTTATAAACCTTGAAATATTTATGAATGAAGGACTCTTTTTGTTTGCCTTTGTGGTACTGAAGACTGATCCCAGGGCCTTGCACACAAGAGATAAGTGCTGTTGAGGTTCATCCCCAAACATTTTTTTATTTCATTTTATTATTTGTTACAGGGTCTCACTACACAGCTCAGACTTGTAATGACCCTCCTGTTTTCAGCCTCCCCAGCACTGGGATTACAGGTGTGCACCATCATGCTCAGACTCAGTCCTTTGCTCAGCGTGCCCTAGGGGCAGGGCCAGCATGGCATGCAGGACTGGAGTCGAACTCTGGTCCCTGCAATTGCTAAAGCAGGCACTCAGTCCCCTGAGCTATCTTGCCAGCCCTCTCAACTCTTTTTTTAACTTCAATTCGAGATAAGATCTTGCTGAAATACTGAGGCTGGCCTTGAACTTGTGGTCTTTCTCACAGGTATATCCCACCAGGCTCTGTATCTCTATAGTTTTATCAGTTAGTAATGAACATTATTGTTTGCTTTTTTTGTAACAGTAATAAGATTCACAATGGTTGTACTTTGGTCCTTTATTAAGTGATATCAAGAGTTTCTAAACAGATTCTTTGCATGTAATTATGAAAATAATTGACAAAACCTGAGCCTCTCAGTGTAAAAGTTAGTATTTTAACCCTACAATCACAAAAATTATCTTGATATACTATACATGTTTATTATACTTAAATAGAAAACACTTTTTAAAATGTAAAGCTATCAAGTAATTCTACAAGGTTTCCATCTCAATGTACAACATGTGCTCTGCATAGTCTTGTTTACCAGTGGCGATTTCTCTAAGGTATACAGGGCAGTGCTAGAGAGAAACATAAGTTATGCAGTTCCAAGACAATAAAGAATTGAACTTACCACAGAAGAGATTTCTACAAATGAGGCAGTGAAGGACAGAGGAAGATCATGGGTATGAGCTGAGTGCATGGGTGACACCACAGAAGAGCCAAGGAATACATAATATGGCATCATTTTATAAAACGAAGCTTAGCAGGGCCATCAAGATAGCTTGACAGACTAAGGGCCCACTTAAGCAGGCATAGGAACAGGGGTTTGATCCCCAGAACCACATGCTGTGCCAGCCCCACCCCCAGGCGGCTAGGTAGCACAGCATGTGGTACTGGGGATTGAACCCACATCCTTGTGTTTGCCAAGCAGGTGCTTAGACCACCAAGCTATCTCCTTAGCCCAGATATTTCAAGACAACTACAAGAGATAAAATTGTAAATGTTCCAAACAAAAAAGAAATGTTAAGGATAGGAGATGGAAAATACATTAATTTGACTAAATAAATGATTCCCTAATATATATCTATATCAAAACATCACATAAATGTAGAGTAAAAATAATTTGGAGGAATGAACTATGAAATGTCCAATGTAATATTTTCTATTACTATTAAAAAAGTGAAACTTTTGTATGAATTGATATGGAATGATTTATAGAAGATATTGTGTACATGCATATGGTATGTATACACATCTATATATGTATATACACATATATACATGTATGTACGTACATACATACACACATACCATTCTGCCTTTTGTATGACATAGAAAATAATGAAATTCTTGACCTTCAAGGCCTCTCAGCCAAGCAAAAGAAATACAGGAGTAAATGACACCTTTCTAATGTAACCTTTCATATTGTTTAGCTCTTAGAAGCATATGAACACTCTATATGTTAAAAATTTAATCGATGAGAAGTCCTAAAATATAAAGCAAGCTGAAGCAAATGTTCTCTTAAGTATTTTAAGTGAAAACCATAACCACAGTGAAAGAGAAAGAATATATCCAGTGACATCAGACAGAGTGCTTGACTTTGTACCCCAGTATCAGATGAGGTTAGATAGTGAGGAAAGATATTAAGTCCTTATATTCTCTTTTTACTTTTTTTTCTTTAACATTTTTGTGTATTTAGTACAGAGTCTACAGGGTCTCACTACTTAGATGAGACTTGTAGTGATCCTTTGAACTTATATTCTCTTTTTAATATGATTATTTTTATAGTGATGTAACCAACAAAATTCTGAAAGATTGTGGATGTGTTATAAGCAAATGGATCAATATACTCTTGGGAACAAATTTCTCTAAGAAAGAAGAGCCATACAAATATGGTATGGCAAAAGGAAATAAAGAATTTTGTGGAGAATTAGATTGCAAGTATTAATGTAAACTTATGATTTCAAAAATAATTACTTGTATCTATATTTCTTAGATACTGAGACAGAATACCCAACACCCAAAGTTAAAGGGGAAGGGCTCATTTACCTTGCAGTTTGTCAAGGTTTCAATTCATAATCAGCCGGCTTGGAGCCAGCTTCAGGGTGAAGCATGCAGAGGAACAATGGCAGTGGTAGCCAGCAGAAGTAACAGGAGAGTCAGGCAAGCCTTCTGTCCCTTATAATGTGTACATTCAGGTGCCAGTCCAGTGAGTGGACTGATCCAGCAATCACTCACTGCTACTCCCAACAGTCTTAATCCTAGCAGCACACCACTGTATATTCAGTCACCTCCAAAAATCCTCATGAAGCTTTGATGGGGAGGGGAGATGTCTAGACACAAACCCTAACTCTATACCTGTAGGGATAGGGATTTGGATATTTACATGTACAGTTTCCTAATTTTGAACCAGCCACCAGGCTGTGTGTCTGTAATCCTAGCTACTCAGGAACCTGAGGCAGGAGGATGATAGGTTCAGAGCCACTAAGGAAGAACAAAAGCACTCCAGCACCACTCCAACACACTTTGCAAAGAGCCCATGGTCTACGTTTGGATCCTAAATGTCCCCCAGCAGCCTGTGTACTAAAGTCTTCCTCACCCTGGGGCTGTTGAAAAATAGTAGAAACCTTATACATGAAGAATAGCATGTCTAGTCATTGGAGCATAGCTTTGAAGGGGATGTCAGGACCCTGGAGCCTCCTTTTCTTTTTTTTTTTTTCACTCTGACCATGAAGCAAGTGGCGTGTTGCTCTACTGTGTGCTTGCTACTGTGACGTGCTACCTTGCCACAGGCCCAGTAGCAGCAAAGCCAGCAGACCCTGGGCTGAAACTTCCAAAACTGAGTCACAAAAGTCCTTCTTCTATCAATTGATCATTTTGGGCATTTTGTTTATAGTAATACAGAGCTTATGAATCCCAAGAAGCAAGGAAAGTTTGTCCACATTTGGGCCATGGGCCAATATTTTGTGGGACCCTGAGGTTACATGTGATAGACTAGAAGAAATTAGAAATTCCTCTGGCAGTGGAAATTTCAAGTCCACCAAGCATACAGGCAGAAATATGGGTACTTCTGGTGCTTTTAGCAAAATTTACAGTGAAAAATGGAAATAAAATCAGCTGAAGGATTTGGAAAATTTATAGTTTAGCTAGAAAAGGACCATGCCCAATGGCACAGCGAAGGAAAATGAAGCTGCACATCAAGTGCTTTGCACTGGAGGAGGATACCCAGAGAGAGTCTTAGGAATTGGCCAGACTCTGATGATCCTGGCTCATAGATAAAGAAATACAAATTTATTTTAAATACTTTCAAGCTCAAAATGTTTTCAAAAGTGAACCCTGGTTTCCCAATGCATCCCAAAGCCCCTAGGGAATCACTGCACTGGGATCTTTTCAGCCAACAAGGTACTAAAGAGGCAACTGCAGTCAAGATTCAAGCAGTCCCAAGTACAGCTTGTGCTAGTAACAGATCTTAGTGTTGTACACGTCATTTTGGTTCTGTAGGCATGCAGAATATAAGAGCTATGGAGTCATAGAAGCTTCTTCCAAGATTTCAAAGAAAAGTGTAGGAGAGCAGGCAGTAAATGGATGGGTGAAAGTAACTGTTAATGTTTAAAATTTTGCTTTGGATAACTCTATATGCTGGGCTAAGAAGATAGTTCAGTAGTCTAAGTGCCTGCCTAGACAAGCGTGAGGACCTAGGTTCAATCCCCAGTGCCCTATGGCATGCCAGTCCTGCACTGGGCATGCTGAGCCAGCCACCAAGACCAGACATAATGTCACACACCTGCAATTGCAGCACTAGAGAGGCTAAAACAGGAAGCTCACTATGAGTATGAGCTGCACATTGAGACCTTGTACCAAATACATAACTCTATATGCTAATAGCTATAATCTAAGCAGTTACACTAAGGACAGCAAATACAGTATAACAACCACTATTGAATACTTTTAATTTTGTTATTTTAAATGTGTGCCATCTCTAATATTTTATTATCTATTTTTATTGTGCTTTCTTTAAAATTAAGGGCTGGCCAGATAGCTCAGTGGACTAAGGTGCCTGCTTAAGAGTGAAGCTGCCGGGGTTCGATCCCTGGAGTGCTGTGCTGGCCCTACCCCCAGGGCACGCTGAGATGGCAACTGAGATGACATGGTGGCACATGCCTGTAATCCCAGCCCTTGGGAGGCTGAAAACAGGAGGATCACTATGAGTCTGACCTATGTAGTAAGACCCTGTAAACCTTGTAGATCTTGTACTAAATACAAATAAATTAATTAATTAATTAACTAAATAAAATGAAGTAAAAAGGGTAAGGAAAAATTAGGGTTTATTGAAAGGAAGAGTTAATGTTTAATTCTTTGATCAATGTTGCATTCCTATATCTGGTAATATGAACAACAAATTTGATGACAGTGAAACATAATATAACAATTGTTGGGTCAGGTAGATAGCTTAGGAGAATAAGCTCCTGCCTGCCAAGCACAAGGTCCTGAGTTCAATCCCCGATACCACACCAAAAAAAAAAAAAATTAATTTTCTATTCTTGTTTTGATGTCCTGTACTTTTTGTATTGTTTTATGTTGCTTTGTTTCTGTCTTTGTTCTTGTGATCTGTTTTTTGTTTTTCCTTTTTATAAAAGAATGTTTAAATATTTTTTAAAAATAAAAATTTAAAGAATAAAAAAGGCTCAGAATTGAGTTTGCCTTGAATGTCACAGGACTTTGGACTCGTGGCTTTTGAATAATTCTATTACAGTTAAGACTGTGAAAACTCTTAGAGGAGGACTGAATGCATTTTGCATTGTGAGATATGTATGAGTCTTTATTGACCTGGTAGGAATGCTGTAGTTTGGGTCTGGGATGTCCTTCAAAAGCCCACATGCTAAGTAAGTCTTCCACCATGGTGTTATTGGCACTCTGTAAGACCTTTGCAGTGGGAGGTCACTGGCATCATGTCCCTAGGACTGTGGAACCAAGTCTCTCTTTCCTCTTCCATATACCCATCATGAGGTACGCACCTGTGCTCCCTTCATAATGTACCACCTTATCACAGGCCCAAAGCAGTGGACCAACCAGCTATGGAAGGAGTCCTCCAAAACTGTGAGCCAGAGTAAAACTTCTCTCTGTATAAGTTGTTTACACAGACACTTACTGCAGTAACAGAAAGCTGAGTAACAGAGCAGCACACCATGTCTCTGAAAGGAACTGAGTCTTCTTAGAAAAACAACTGAGGTGTGATAAGTACAACATAAATCTTGTAAGTAAAACAGAACACCACAAAAAGATGATGTAGAAGATTGTAAAATCCAATTTGAAGGGACCACTACTGGCCAAATCTGAACAAATCAACTGAAAAAATTACTGCACAATGATTATGAATAAACTAGGTGGGGGGTGGAGAGTACAAATTCAACCTACTAATGAATAGAGCAAGAACAGAGAAAATGAGAACTCTTGCTTAAAGGAGAATATAAAGTATTATTAGTTTTGGAGAGAATTCTGCGATGAGTAAATCAACAGTTTGCAACCATTATGGTTAAGATTTGATTATGAGTGGGCCTTTTGTTGATTGGAGATTGAACCTGTGAGCACACTGAGCTCTCTTTTTAATTTTTTATTTTGGGTTTTTTTTTGTTGTTGTTGTTTTGTTTTTGTATTTTATTTGAGACAGAGTTATAGTACTTTGCTTAGGCTGGGCTTCAATAATCATCCTGACTCAGCCTCCCAAAGAACTGGGATTTTAGGCATCAACCACCATTCCTTGGCTACACAGTGAAATTTCTGAAATACCAATTTGGAAAACTTGACAGAAACTGATGTTTTGTTGTTTTGGGTTTTTTTTTTTTTTTTTTTTTTGCAGAACTGAAGATTGAACAAAGCCTTTGTGCCTGCCAGAGAAGTGCTTATTCTACTGAGCCATCTCCCTGGCCCCTAGAAACTGATAAAAAAGTAGAAAAAAATAAACATATAAAAAAACAAATAATATAATAATACTTAGGCATTAACCTTATGAAGAAGTGAAAGGCATCTGTAATGAAAATGATAGTACTTTAGAAAAGGAGATCAAAAAGGACATCAAACAATGGAAAGATGCACTTATTTCTGGGTTGGCAGAAACAGCCATATTACAAAAACTTACATGTAAAATTAAGGCAATGCCATTCAAGATACCAACATCATTTCTTCGCAGAACTAGAAAATGCATATGGAAGCAGAAGAGATGCACAGTAGCAACAGCATTCCTGGGCAAAAGGGGGGAGAGGGGAAGGAAGGGAAGGAGGAGGATGAGGAAGCAGAGAAAGGAACGGAAGAGGAGAGAAGGAGGAAGCAAGGAAAGGAAGGGGAAGAGGAAGATCAGTGGAAGAAGGAAGGGGTGGTATAAATGAATGAAAACATATTCCATGTTCATGAAGAATGCAATCTATAGAGGCTCCTCACTGCAAAGGTTACATTGCAGACACCCCTGCGATGACTGAAAATCAGCAAAGTAGCAACGTTGTATTTCTCTTATTATTTAAACATATGTTTAAATAAGGCTCTACAACCTTCCCACACTTATAATCCTTTCCCACACCTTTAAAAATATTTCTAATGTTCTTAACCATTTTCTAAACTCATAAACTACATGACTTCAACAACATAGGCATACTGTACAGTACTGCAAAATCCCACCATATAGTGAAACATCCACGATAAATAATTCTGCCTTATAATTTTTCAAAACCCATGAAACAGAGGAGATGATCAAGCGAGCTGTGAGCCTGGTTTTCCTCCTGGGCTTTCTCTGGCCAGCACTCTCGCAGCCCTGAGTCGCTCACTCAATTGTGCACAGGGTGTCATGGGATTTGGTGCCAATCTTGGAGGGAGGCAGCCAGGTAGTAGGGCCCTAGTATGTAGTACTAAACACAGCTGCCTGCAGGACATGCTCCGCAGGACTCCACTCTGTGACCTCCATCTATCCCACGGTAGGAGAATGGTGGCATCTGTAGGCTGGAGTCGGCCTGTGCAGTACAAGGATAGATAGCCACATGGATTCACACCTGCACACACTCTGGCCCTGCTTACTCTTTGATGTGTCTCACATGCTGCAGACCAAGATACTCAGTTGTGACCAAGTGAAGCTGATGGAGGGTCTAGTGGTTGGAGACACTGCAGAGCTAAGGCCAATCCAGGGAACACTGTCCCTAGTTATCAGTGAAGATGGAGGCATTTTGGATGACCTGATTATGACCAGTCCTTCTGAGTAGCAGCCTCAGTTGGATATTGGGGAAGCACCAAGTGACTACGGATTTCCCAGGAGCCACAGCCATTGTTCCCCAGCTGAAAGGCAAGATGGCAAGGAAGCTTGTGGAGTTGGTATGTGAGGGGGCCTGGTGCGGGCTCACAGTCCCATCCTATGCACAGAAGGCACTGTGATTTGTACTGTGACCAGGAACTGTCCATCACATTGCCTGAAAAAGAATGTGGCAAAGGGTTATGTACCCTCCAAGTATAGTCGACCAGGGACACAGCTGCTGGTGGAGATGTGACAGAAGCAGCAGATGCTGTCATCAGCAAAATACCCTTTGTACTCACAAACTACTACACTCTCAAATGAAGATGGACAGGGCAGGGTCCCCCATGCTCTAGGAGTCTTGCCTCTCAGTATATTCTACACAGTTTAGTCAATACAAGGCAGAACTAACTGAGGGACAAGCAGCCCAGGATAGCACGGCCCTCCCCCAAAAGAGCTCCCTCTAACTTTAGAACCACATTTCTGTTGACAGACCAGGTCACTCACTCACCACCCTGTTTTTGTCTGATCCCACTTGACCGTACTCTGCCAGGTGCTGGTATAGAGCAAAGGCTCGCCTTTGTGAGAGGATAATATCAATGATACACTGTGGGCAGTGTAGCCTTAGGTCATTGCTTCTCCTTTCCTTTCCATGAATGTAAACTTTGGCCTCTTCCCAGGGCAGCAATGATTCCTGACTTCCAAGAGCATTGACTCAGTTATTCCCATGGATAAGCAGGGATGGCTGAGCAGATGTGGTCTCACTCTTCTCCTTACCCCTGCTGACCTCGCCTGCTGCCCAGCAGCAAATCATGACATACTCTCCACACAGGCTTACTTTTACCCCTGGGAGACTGGACTTTACTGTCACCTAAAACAATTAAACCAGGTTCCTTCATTCTTACTTTAAATTAAAAAAAAAAAAAAAAAAAAAAAAAAAAAAAAAACAGAAAAGTGAGTCTATGAAAGTTGAACAGCAAAATAGGGGAGGACTACTATAATAAGCATTGTTAATGTTTCTTATTACCAAAGTGACCCATACATACTGTGTAATTTTTATCAAAATTCCTAAGATATTTTTCATAGCGATAGAAAGAAAATCCTACAATTCATATGGAGTTATCCACAAAAGATCTAAAGCAAAGCAGTCTTAGTCAAGACAAACAATTCCAGGTGTATTATGCTTGTTGATTTCAAACTTTATTACAAAGCTCTAGCAATCTTTGCCTAGGAGGGTGTTCAGGGTCTCACTACTAGAACAAAATAAAGGAAGGGCAGTTTTAAAAGTAGATTTGGGGGGACTGGGGAGATAGTCCAAGATTTAAGTGCCTGCCTGGCAAGCATAAGGACCTCGGTTTGATCCCTAGTACCACATGCCCTGCTGGCCCTGAACCCCAGGTACACTGCGCTGGTCCCAAAACTGGGTGTGGTGGTGAATGCCTGTAATCACAGCCCTGGGGAGGCTGAGATAGGAGGATCACTTTGAGTCCAAGCTGTTGTAGTGAGACGCTGTACCAAATAAATAAAATATTTTTTAAAAAATAGATGTTCAGGCCTGCCAAATAGCTCAGCAGATTAAAATGCCTGCAAGTAGGTGCAGGAGCCAGGGGTCCAATCCAAGGCCTGCCGTGCCAGCCCCACCCTGGGGGCATGCTGAGATAGCAATTGAGACTGGGTATGGTGTCATCTGCCTATAATCTCAGCTCTTGGGAGGCTGTAAACAGGAGAATCACTTGTGTCCAATCTAGTAGTGAGACCCTGAACACCCTGTAAACCCTTCCCTGAGGGGGAAAAAAAATAGATATTGGGCAAACTGAATGGCAACATTCAAGATGATATTGGACATTTTACCATAGATAAGGTAAATTAAAAGTGGAATAAACACACAATTATAATACTGAAGCCAGAAAACTAAAGCATAGAGGAAAAGTTCTTTGCTGTTGCTCTTGGTAATTATTTTTTGGAGAAGACAGAAAGTACAGACAACTGAAGTGAAAGTAAGCAAGTAGAATTAATACAACTAAAAGACTTCTTTACCACAAATGAAAATGAAAAGGTGATCTATGGAAAGCTAGAAAACATTTCAAAAGTATGTGTCTCATAAGGGGTTCATATCCAAATATACAACTCAATAACAAGAAATTTGACAGCTCACAAAGATCTGAACAGACATTTTTCCACAGAAGGTGTACAAGTGCCCACATGGCATACAAAAGTGCTTAACAGTGCTAACCATCTGACGTCCAAGTTGAAACTGCAATGAGATATGATGGCTACTAAAGAACTGGAAGTGTTGGTGAGGATTTGAGAAAGAGAACCATGCTGTCATGTCATGGAGAAAACAAATTATTACATCTTTGTGGAAAATGACATGGAGGCTCCATAGAACACTAAATACAAGTACCACATGATCCATAAATTCTACTTTGGGGTTTCTCTACAAATAAACTAAAATTAGGGCCTTGAAGAGATATCTCCAGTAATACTCTAGTTCACTGCAGCATTATTCCCAGTAGCTAAAATATGGAAAGAACCACCTAGATATATGAATGAATGAATGAATAAGAATATATAGACAATGGAAAGTATTAAGCACTTAAAATGAAGGAAACTGTGATATACAACAACATGGCTAGACCTAGAAGACATCTTGTTCAGTGAAAGTACCCACGCTATCATGTACATGTAAAAATTCATACAGTCAAATTCCTAAAGTGAGACAGCTGAATGGTGGCTGCTAGCAGCTGAAGAGAGGGAGAGATGAGGCACCGATGGTCAGCTCGGGGGCAGACTATGTCCATACATCAGATAAATATGTTCTGAGGGTCTGGTATGCAGCAGCTACCTGTGCTGTACCTATGCCACATAAGATGTTAAGGGTATGTGCATCGTGTATTGTACAAAGTGTTCTTAAACACCCCTGAAATGCACACATCAAATACTAACAAAGAAAATGAAGAAACTTTCTGAGGTGCTGAATATGTGTGTGGCTCGAATGTGGACAGTTTTACACTTATCTCTATGCGCATCAAGTTGCCTGTGTTAAATAAATGTAACAGTTTTTAACATGTCAACGTTATCCCAACAAAGCGGTTTTTGAAAAACAACAGCCAATGGGAAGGAAAATTCAGGATGAGGAAAAGAACAGATGAAAGAAACAGAAAAGATATACTTAAATATATATATGCAGCATAGTTTGGATAATTGTATTGTTGATTTCTGCTGGCCTTTTGAAAGGAGTAGTTAATGCTTAAAAGTTGTTTTCTTTCTACTCTGATTTTTTTTCCTCTTTTGAATTTCTTATAACCCCTTTCTTATTGTTTTGTTTTGTTTTACTTGCAATGTTGAAAGAAAAAGCTGGACCTGATTACAATTTTTAATTTATTCTAAGCTCTGAGTGACCTAAATGGTTCAAAAATTGTTACTTATCACACAATATGAAAGTGAGTGTGGAGGCACCACGCGCAGTGCATAGCAGACTGCGCCGCCCAGGTCATGTGCGCGGCCCGGTCCACAGCGTTTCCATGGGGTAAAGCAGCCTAGGAAGTGAAGTATGAATGTATAGTGAGCTCAAAGAACAAGCAAATCCTATTTAATACATTAGAGGAGGGTCTGATGATGAGTCATCAAATAAAAAATATTAATAAAGAGAATTTTTGTTTTAAAAAGAACCAAGTAGAAATCCCAGAGTTGAAAAATGTAACTAGAATGGAAAAACTCACCGGAATGTCTCCACAATAGATTTTAACTGGTGGAAAAAGGTCAGTGAACTTGAAGATATATCAACAGAGATTATCTAATCTGAAGAACAGGAAGAAAAAGAATGAAGAAAACATGAAGAGACCCTTGGCTCTGTAGAACACCATCAAGCATACCAGTGCATGTGAAATGAAGTAGCAGATGGGAGGACAGAAGCTGTATTTGTTTCTATGCGTGCTGTTTCAAATCATCACAGATTTAGGACCTTGCAATAATGCTAATTATTTTACTATTCTATAGTTCAAGTCCCAGAGTTGAGAGTTCAAGTTCCAGCACCACAAAGTAAGTAACAAGCAAGTAAATAAGCTAAGAGGTAGCTCAGTATGCCCCTAGGTTCAAGCCGCAGGACCACAAACAAGTACAAAACAAAAACTTGTAGACCAAAAGCAAAGAGACATGGAAAGGCGTATAAGAACACAGCAGGCACAAAGCAACTGGAAAGGCTCTAATAATATCTGGACAAAATAGGCTTTAGGGGACTGGGGAGATGGCTCAGTGGAATAAGCGCTTCCCTGGCAAGCACAAGGGATTGAGTTCAATCCCCCCAGTTCCATTAAAAAAAAAAAAAAGGCTTTATGACAAAAACTTTTTAGAGAGACCTAAGCTAAGTGACTTAACCTGGGGCCATGCCATTCTTTTTTTTTTTTGGAACTGGGGATTGAACTCAGATCCTTGCAACTCAGATCCTTACACTTGCCAGGGAAGTGCTTATTCCACTGAGCCATTCCTTGGCCCCCAGCCATGCCATTCTTTAGAGGAATTTTGACAGCATGTTTGTTTGGCTGTGGTCCTTAAAATAATTCAGTCTTGTTTTCCACAATCAGTTACCATTGTCTTTCACCATTAGTCTGTCCAAGCATCCTGTAAAAATGGTGATTTCCTTTTTGGTTAGTAAATACCTTTCAGAGATGAGTAAATTGAGGAACTGTTGTAGGTTAAAAGTTCATTATTTATTTATAAAATGCTGTAGAGTCTTTGAGCATGAGATTCTTTACCTACCTTGTGACCACAGCTTCTTCTGGGTGGGTTTCTGAATTAAGGACTTCGTTAATGTAGCTCAAAACCATAGAAGTAAACAAAAAGAGACCAGACTACTCTGTTGTAGTGGATCCCAGTAGCATCATAATTAAGATTTTATTAGTTTTCTCAGAGGTTAATCATTTCACTATAAAAAATATGCTGGAGCTTGACACTTGGCATGCAAATACTTCGCCTAGAGCAACTCTTTGCATGGAAAATCCAATTAAGTTAGTGAGTGAATGGGGGGATGGGTTAAAATGGCAGATCTGAAACCGCAGAAAGAATTTTTTCCATTTTGAAAGTCTCCTCATGTCTAGTGTTGGTGAGAATGCAAATAAATTACTAAAAAGAAAATGCTTGTTTTGATTTTTTTCCATAGTAGCTGAGTATCCCTAACCTGAAAATCCAATAGTATAAAATCTGAAAAGTTTCAAGCACTGACATGGTCGTACAAATGGAAAATCCTATCCCATGAAATATTGTTTCATGCAGAAGATCATTAAAAACAGCATGGAGCATGATCTTCAGGCCAGGCACAGAGGGAGCATATGAACCACAACCATCACTCCATCTAGCTTCCAGCCTCTGCCCAGAGCTCCTGGTCAGAGTCATGCTATTCTGCTCCTGCAGAGTTTTGACTCCAGATTGACCAAAGTGAGTCACTGATTAGACTTCTAGGACCAATAGGAGGGAAATATCTGGCCTCCGTCTTTAAAAATCCTCAACAGAGTTTGCTGAGCCCCTGAGGAAGAAGAGTGAATAGACATGTGGTTTAATTATAAGGCAGGTCTCTGGGGCCCCTACTTAATTTTTCCTAGTAAAATGAAATATAGCTTACACTTCACAAAAATAGGAATATCACCCTTTTTGGAAATCCAGCCTGCTAAGTAGGACCACCTTCTCAGTTCTTGGTGGAAGGGTTCAAGTACAGACATGGGTAGAAAGAGCAGGTAGAAAACTACTCCTGCTACTCCTGCAGTGGGCCTGGAGCACACACACAAGGATGAGAATAATGTGGCCAGGGACCTCTGTCCAGTGACGTCTTTTCTATATTTCAGCTTGCCAGCCCTACCCAACATATAAAAGAGCACACAAAATGATTAAATGGATACAATTCCTATGAGAACTGACGCCCACTCAGCACTATGTGCCAAGCAGAGCTCTCAGTGCTAAAATGGAATAAATCATTTCATCTTCTCAACAACTCAAAGGGACAAGTGAGAGACACAGGGTGGGTCATTCATTTGGCTGAGGTCCCAGCTTACTATCAGCAGGGTGTGGCATGTGAGCCACTTCTCTCTTACCCAAAATGTGGCGCACTCAGTACCTGCATTCTCCTTTAGCAGTCCCTCCTCTAACAGCAAATGCATATTGGATCAAAATATGGATTTTAACTAGACCAAGAGCTGGCATCAATATCCTAAGTTCATATCATCCTCAGGATAACCCTTTATCCTGTGCCAAAATTCAAGACATTCTGAAACGATAAGGCTGAATGTTTTCCTTCTTTCTCTGGGGGTCTAGGAATTAAACCCAGCACTTCCTAACTACTAAGCCACAGCTTGACTACTGAGCTACATCAGTAGCCCAGGGCTGGAGGCCCCATGGAGCCCTCACCATCCATCCCTGTTCTTGTCATGAGCGGCCGCAAAGCTGACCCAGTTTGAGGTTAACACTTCATCAAGGGAACAGCAGTGAGAATGAGGAAAGTTCTGATGAATTTATCCAGAATGTTGCAATCAGGACATGTAGAAAACAGCAAGATTGATTTCAGTATACATATGTTTTGTGTTTTACAGTTAAATATTTTTACTTTTATTTCAAGTGCTTATTTTAAGCCTTTGAATGATCTTTATTTAGCCCTTTGAAATCCTTCCTTCTTCTTTCTTAGTCTTCTACCTTTTACCACTTTCCTACCTACCAACTTCTACTCGGAAACAACCCCACTCCAGCACCCCTTCTGAGGGAAGGGGCCAAAAGCTCACCTGCTCTGCCACTGCCCGACCAGTCCTAACTGGCCCAATGCCCCCCTGCTAGTCTGGCTCCTGATCACCCAAACAGCTCCCAGATGTAACAGCGCATAAAAATGTGGGTACCAGGGAAAGGCTGGTTAGGGATTATTTGCTTAGATATTAAAAGTATTTTTAAAATACTTTTAAAATCATTAAATATATCTGCCTCATTCACAAATATTGATGAAAGAACCAGTTCCACGTTTGTATGGCATTGATAGCCTATGTTCACTTAGGGCTAATGTTCAAAAATGTCTTTTCTATAGGAAATATACCACAAGGCCAAACACAGCTTTTCTGAGATCAAACAATGGCCTCCTCTGGCTAGAGTTGGCTCAAGGCTGTACACCCAGGAACTGTGCACAACCAGATACCAGGCAGTCCAAAAAGCAAAAGGGGAAAACTTCAGGCTAGAGCCTGAGACAATACCCAGACACTACAGGATTTTCTCTTTATTTACATGAAGAAAAAATGTTTCCTGTCAGATGAAGATTTCCCAAATGGAAGGGTGGGAACAAGAAAAGGTAACTCACAAAATGTTGGCATATGATCCATCCCATAGCACCAGCCTTCAAATCCCACTGAGCCGCCAGAGATCCAGACAAAATGGTGAAGGTCAGAGTGAACAGATTTGGCCATATTGGATGCCTGATCACTAGGGCTGCTTTTAACTCTGGCAAGGTGGATGTTGTGGCCATCATGACCCCTTCACTGACCTCAACTACACAGTCTACATGTTCCAGTATGATTCCACCCACAGCAAATTCCATGGCACTGTGAAGGCTGAGAACAGGAAGCTTGTCATCAACAGAAAGGCCATCACCATCTTCCAAGAGCGAGATCCCACCAACATCAAGTGGGGTGAGCCGGAGTATGTGGTGGAATCCACTGGTGTCTTCATAACCATGGAGAAGACCAAAGCTCACCAGAAAGGTGGTACCAAAGGGTCATCACCTCTGCCCCTTCCACAGATGCCTCCATGTTTGTGATGGGTGTGAATCACGAGAAGTACGACAACTCCCTCAAGATTGTCAGCAATGCTTCCTGTACCACCAACTGCTTAGCCCCACTGGCCAAGGTCATCCATGACAACTTCAGCATCATGGAGGGATTCATGACCATAGTCCATGCCATCACTGCCACCCAGAAGACTGTGGATGGCCCCTCTGGGAAGCTGCAGCATGATGGCCACGGGGCTGCCCAGAACATCATCCCTGCATCCACTAGCACCACCAAGGCCATGGGCAAAGTCATCCCAGAGCTGAATGGGAAGCTCGCAGGCATGGCCTTCCATGTGCCCACTCCTAACGTGTCAGTAGTGGATCTGACCTACCACCTAGAGAAAGTGGCTAAATACAACAACATCAAGAAGGTGGTGAAGCAGGCTCAGATGGTCCCCTCAAAGGCATCCTGGGCTACACCGAGGATCAGGTTGTATCTTGCAACTTCAACAGTGATATCCACTCTTCCGCCTTTGATACTGTGGCTGGCATCGCCCTGAATGACCACTTTGTCAAGCTCATTTCCTGGTATGACAATGAGTTTGGCTACAGCAAGAGCATGGTGGACCTCATCGTCCACATGGCTGCCAAGGAATAAGTGGTTCCCCCACCACAGCCCAGCAAGACCAGAGGGACGGAGAGGCCACACTATAGAAGTCACTGCCTACTCAGCCCCAACACTGAGAATCTCCCCCTCACAGCTTCCATCCAGGCCCCTGAGAAGGAGAGAGGCCTTGGGAGCTCTGTCTTACTGCCCTTTCACACCACCAATAAAGCCCACTGTACTCAGAAAAATAAATAAATTTTAAAAATGTAAACATTTGCTGTATCAAACATGCGCTACTGATCAACTACTTACAGCAGTTTCTGTCTCCACCTTCTTCACCGGATCTGGCATGTGCAGCATCTGGCTATCTCCCAAAGACACAGTGGCTAGGAGGATCCAGTATTTTGAATTGATTCAGGACACCAAAGCATCCACACCCATACAACTCAAGACACTGGGAAAGAGTCCCTCCAGAACTGCTTCAGAAAGTGGCAAGAACAATGGGCTAAGTGCATTTAAAGCAAGGAGGATTTTGAGGAAGACACATCAGTGGTGATGTGTCTTTTACTATAATAAATTTAACTTTTCTGTAAATAAAATTTTTAACTCATGGATCTTATCATCCGGCATATACCTCATAAAAATAAATTTCTTCACAGTATGCACAGCTCAAGATGATTGATATCTGGATTACTTTAAGGGCTTAAATGGTGTTTTGCTTATTTAGATCAAATATTGCACAGTAACTGATCAGATAATTTTGAGTTGTGGGTGTCAGGTGCCATGCCCCAGAGGTGAACCAGTAACAAGGACAGAACCCATGGGTGGCACCTCCAGACCAACCCCATCAGTAGGCCCTCCCCAGCAGTTTCAGGCTCCAGATAGAAATGGGCTGCCTGGGTGACCTTGAGCCCACCCTCACCCCTGCACAATGCCAGGTTAACCCCCTCAAAGTCAGGCTGTAGGCTGCTCCAGAGCCAGGCTTGCCCTTTTGGTTCCAAACTCTGGACAGCCTCATTCCCAGGGCATCCCTCGTGGGCCTGGGCTGCATGAACATGCCTGGACCTCCTACTTTTGTCATCAACCTGGCCCCTGCAGACTTAGCCTCCAGGCCAGGCCCTGTGAACACAGGCTTTCTGCCCATGGAGCATCATGCTATCCCAGGGCAGTACGTTAGAGGCCCTAGCAGCCATAACCTATGGGTTGTATAGACCTCACTGTCCACGGATCTAGGCCCAGGGTGTAGGTTCTTGTGAGTACAGGTTCAAGGCTAGCCTCATGGCCCCAGAATGACCTCAAGCTCTGGTCTGTAGGCCAGCACCCACCCTGTGGGCTCAGGTCTAAGCCAGCCCACACACTACCATACTGGTTCACATACCAAGAAAAGCCTACATTTTCATGGCTATGTGGATTTTCCCATTGCTTTCTGTCCTGCAAGGAGAACAAATGAAAAACACAACAGTAGATGTTGTTGGTTCCAGACATGTAATTTCTATTATTCCTAATAAAAACATTACCTGTCACTGGGCAGGCAATCCAATGAAAGCTACTACAAAAGCAAAATCTCAGGCAAACATAAGGAAGCAATGTAATCCAGAGGTCACCATTGTCCAGGAGCAAGAAAGTTGAGAAGGACACATCAAATCCTGCTGGACATTCAGTTTAGAAAAAAATTGCACCAGCACATATGTAGATAACTGTGGTACAAGAAGGCAAAATATTTCTGGAACTCTTCATTGGATAAGAAAGCATTCCTTTATCTCCTATTCTACATCATTATTTATTTTACTTAAGAACATCAAAAGAGTTCCAATTGTATGGTCTCATCCATTCATATGGCTGAAAAGGAGAAATGAGATTTCAGAAAGAGTCGGAGCTAAGAGGGAAAATCCCCATGAGCTGGTTGATCACTACTGTTTCAGATACCACTCAAAGATAAACACCATGTAGTACCTATCTACTGTCTTACTTATGAGTTCTTTGGGACTTTGTAGGACCTTTCAGGTGCACACATACACAAAAAGGCAGACTCTCACT
The DNA here is from genome assembly GCA_004027165.1 of Ctenomys sociabilis. Lineage (NCBI taxonomy): Eukaryota > Metazoa > Chordata > Mammalia > Rodentia > Ctenomyidae > Ctenomys > Ctenomys sociabilis. Next base: position 33,063 of record PVKA01005276.1, read on the forward strand.
GACTACCGAGAAAGGGGACCGGTGAGGCTCTTTTTCCACTAGCCCTTCTCCCTGCGGAGAGGCCAAGATTGCCTGCACCACGGTGTTCTGAGAGCAGCAGCCATATCCATGCCTCCTGACAGACTATTTGGACAAGTTGCTTCTATTTTCCCATCTATAAAATGTATATAGTACCTGGATCTACCTCATGGTGGCCTCAAATGCCACTGCGAAAAAAGGCCCTGGCAACAACAGTGCCTGGTACCCAAACCTAGGGTCCCGGATATTGTGCTATTGCCATCAATTTGGTTAATAAATACTTGTTAAATGAAGAGATAAGTACATGGATGGATTCTTCTAGTTACTTCTAGAAAATCCATACATCTATCCTACAGTTTCCCAAAATACTAGAGCCGCAATGCTAAGTAATAAAGGCCTAAACAAGTAACTGGCATACTGTTTCCAACTATGGGAAGCCAGGCGCCCAACCTGAGGCCAAAGTGAAATTCTGGAATGTTGTCTGTCTGCAGGCTGCGTCATAATTTCAGCCAGTTTCTAATTCAAGCAAACGTTGCTTCCTTTGTCCCCAGTACTACAAAGAGTTTTTCAACTTTTAACTGGAATACCTTTGGGAAAATGTCTAAGTATTTGCCTCCTGGGGATTCATCTGGCACTATTACATTGTGTAGGTCCCAAGGGGTTGTGTGTGTGTGAGAGAGAGAGAGAAAGAGCATGAGCACATGTGCACAGGTGGCTGTGATTGAAGGGAAGTTGGAATTTTCCAGATTTAGGGGGTATATGATCATTGTTTTAATATCCTGGGCCCTAGATATTACACTTAGACCCAAAGTAAGAAAGAAGAGAACATGGCTTTTCATAGTAGTCTGCCTTTCTCCACTGAGATGGTCAGTGTGAATAATTTCAATATTGTTTTTCCTTGTGGAACAGAGTAGCAGGCTTTTCTCTACTGACTCGAGAGTGGGTCTGCATGGCCAGTCTGGGCTTCCTGTTAAAACAGAACTATCAGACAGACCACTGCAAACCATGTGCACCTCCCTGCCTGTGTGGGTGCTGGTCGTGCTGCCCACAGCTCTGGTTCTCTGCCCAGACTCTGTCCCCTCTCTCATGTTTTTCATTCACCCCTCTTCACCTTCACTTGGCCTCACTTTCATACACAGAGCAGGGTACAGCCTTCAATATTCAGGCACAGTGCTCTGCCCCAGGAAACCTACTTCTGACTAGCGCAGATGAGTGTGTGTGCAGGATACTCGGCTACACCTATGGGCAGCAGCCACAACGCTGCTTGCCTTAAGCAGAAAATGAACGGTTTCCAGGGGACATGAGGTAGCTCACCATCTCTCCAAAGGCACTGGACACAGACAGAGGCAGGACACAGGCCCAGTGCAGTAGAAGCCCAACCCCTTGGGTCCCAGAGGGCTCGTGTGGGCACTATGGCTACCACCCTCACCTAAGGGTTTCTGACCTTTTCCTCCCTACTTGTGTCTTGAGCTCCCTACTCAAAGGATGGGAAAATACACCTGAGGGCTCCTCCCTCATTCACAGGTCCAAGCTGCAGCTGCGTGCATACATGTGTGTGTGTAAAGGGTGCTTCAGACCTTTAGGAAGTGAATTTCAGACACAGAAAAGTAGCTCATGTACTCACTAGAAAAAAACAAGTGTCAGTTTGCTCCTCACCTGTGTCCCCAGAAAACAGGCACTGTCCCAGGGTCCTCTCGGTCCCACAGCAGTGTCCTAGGAAACCAGGCTCTGGGTTTCTGCCTCAGAGGTGGTGTTTGGCTCCTTGGCCCAGGGCCTATGAAATGGCTTCTCATTTCCTCTCCAAATCTTGTCTTGTTCTAGTTTTGAAAAAATAGAAATGTTATTTCTCTCAACTCATCCTGACAGGGAAGCAAAGCAAGCAGGCTGTCATTGCTCCAAGTTTAATACAAATCTAGGAACTGTGCAAGTTATCAGATGGGATTCCTTGCTTACCAGCTTCTGAAGTGTTTTCCCAATGTGCCACCCCCAGGTAAAGATGCCAAGAGCCACAGGCTTATGGGGCATGTAGAAGCACTTGTCTGAAAACAATGGGCCCTTGAAGCAAATTGTGACTTTAGAGGAGGCTGTCACACAGATGTTCCCGAGTATGGATGCACACCAAGCAGCACAAGAGCCTGCTATGTGGGAGAAGACAGAGGCCTCGACCACCACTCAGTTATGATGATGAGCAGAGGACTTCACGTTTGCCCACCACCCCCAGCATTCAGTTTCCAACCTTGCTCACTTGTATCTGTCTGTCCTAGTCCCGGATCCCAGCTAGCCATCCTGCTCTCAAAGGATGAGCACCAGCCGCAGAGACACTGCCTGTCCACTGGGCACTGAGTGGGTGACAGTACCACTCGGAGCGGCTGCCAGGGAGAGGAAACATGCAACTGCAGACAGGTTGGTCAGAAGAAAGGCTGCAGAAATACCCAGGCTGCAACAAACCATGGAATATCAGGTCTTTAAATAGCCATGAAGTCAGAGCAGCCTGGTAAGAAGCCACCGGCACCAGGGTGGCCTTCCTGAAAGGAAGTCTGGGTTAGGAAGGGAGTCAGAGAAATAGCTGCAAGAGGGAGCCTGTGATCTGCAGACAGCAGCTCTGGTGACTAAAGCAAAGGCCAACTTCTCTGCATGGCTCCTGTGGAAGGTTCTCCAGGTTCCTCAGGAGCACCTGAAATAGGTCATGCACCTTTCAATGCTCTTCAGGGTTCAAAAGAAGTAGCTTCACAATACTCCCACATCAAGCATTTCCAGAACATTTGTGTTCTGTGATCCACAGGAGCCTGCAGTTTTCAAGGAAGGGTGCTGCCGGCTCTGGGACAGACAGAGTGGCACCTTGCCTTGGCTTCAGAGTCCAAGAGTCAAATGATGCGAGGCAGTTCGTGTAACTGTGTGCTTCACTTCCCCATAGAATGGGAGACTTCTCAAAATAAAACTTAGAGGCAATAAAACAAAAAACCTATAAACACAGAAAAAGACAAAAAATACAGGGAAGAGGGGAATCATTCTGAGAAGCCCCGGCACAAGCGACAAGAGCCGCGCAGCCCAGAGCCGCGCAGCCCAGAGCCAGGCCTCGGAGTCTAGCGAGCTGCAGCTTAGCAGGAAACTCAGAGCGTTGGCAATGCTCACAGTCCTCTAAGAGACCCAGCCACCTTTTCCTTACTTCTAAGCCTGCTTCCCTGCACAAAGTAAGGCAGTTCTAAATATACAGAAAGGGATGGCTTGCTCCCCTCCCTTTGTACCCACCTCCAATGTTTATCTGAAGTTTGTTTGAAGTTTGATTATTTCTGTAATGGTGATTTTCTGAGAGTTCAAAGAAATACAGTTTAGCAAGTTCTCTGGTGATCACTGCTCCTAATGTGGGGATGGCATCTTCAGCTCGCAAGTCACTCTGTTTCATGTTGGGCCTCCTGATAAGCCCACCCCTCCAGCCCCTTTTGTCAACTTCTCCAGATCCAAGTGAGTTGATTATTTTGAGAGATTTTTGCAACTAAACAAATGTACTTTCAAGCATTTTTTGACTGTTCATGCCTAATTATAAACAAATGTTCCATTTTCCAATAAACTTTTTGAAATGCATTTAACTATCCCTCAACAATATCCTTGCCTCATCTGATGTCTGGCAGAAGCCACTTTGCCAGACAGCATAGATCTGAGGCACCTTGCCACACTGACCACACTCATGACCTTGAACATAGCACATGGTGCCCATGCCAGAGGTGCAGACCATGAAGGGCACATTTACCATGACCGGTAAAGAAGCTTGACCCCTCTTGCCCTCACCAAGGACCCTGGGTCTGCTCTCCAGTCTGGCCAAGCCTTGCTTCCAAAACCCTGGCCAACATGGAGTAAAGCCTGGCAGATGCTGAGGGCTGGTTGGCTTCCTAGTGCCTCAAACACATTTTATTTGAAAGGAAGCGCTTATCAGATGAGCCTACTAGAATAGTCCTGTACGACATAAGTCAGCTCATAGTGGAAGTTAATTAAGTATTTCCTGGAGATAAGTTATTGCATAGTTCAATGCAACTGAAACATAGACACTCTTCTGAGCAACGACCACACTGTGGTTACGGTAGCAAGGTTAGCCAAGTGGTAACCTACACTTGGAATTACACATAGGGGAGAGGACAGAAAGGCACTGGGTGGATGACCAGCTGGCTGACATGGTTCCTACCCACACAAGGTCAGAGTGTGAAGAGGATTGGCTGTGATGGTGCATGCCTGTAAATCCAGCACTTGGGAGGCTGAGGGAGGAAAATCACTGTGAGTTTGAAGGCGGCCTGAACTACATAGTGAGCCTTTTCTCAAAAAAGACAAAATAATTAAAAAATAAAAACAGGGAGGAAGAGGTGATCAAGAAAGAAAAGAAAACAAAACAAGGAATTAGTTTAGAAAAGTTCGGGTTCTTTATGATCAGAAAGAGTTCTTTTGTTTTTCTGTTTAGCATTGCTGGAAATTAAACCAGGGTCTTTAGGAGGCTAAGAAAGTGTCTGCCATTGAGCTACACCTTCAGCTCTTTTTATCTCTACAGTTTGTTTTGTTTTGTTGAGAAGCTGTCTTGCTAAGTTGTCCAGGCTGGCCTTGAATTCACAACATCTTGCCTTAGCTTAGTAACCGGAATCACAGGTGTGTGCTGCTCTGCCCAGCCACAGAAAGTTTAAAGAGTAACAAAGGGCTGCTAGGTTTTCTTTTGCCACTTTGGTTCTAAGTCTAAATTGTGAAAAGCTTTTTTTTTCCTTTCAGAATAAAAAATTAAACTATAAATTTAATTGGGATTCATGGAGAAAATTATGGCAGTCTTACTGATATTAATCCATATCTCTGTGCAATATAATAATAACTAAATAATCAAAGAATAATAAAAACATATCTCTTATAGAGTATTTGTTTTCCAGTCTTCATTTTGAGATAGGGTCTCACTGAGTAGTTGAGGCTTGAACTGGAGCGATCCTCCTGCATCAGCCTCCCAAGTGCTAGAGTACATGTGTGTGCCGACACTCCCAGCTCCATTTTTCCCGTCCTCATCACACTTTTTACACTTAATTAGGATTTTGTTCCAGAAGACTCTATGGAAAAGGAAGCAATGAGGTGCTTGAGTCTAGCACTTACAATTGCTTCTATCTGTCCATAGAAGTAAGAAGTAACTCTGTCTTTGGTGAAATGAAGACACAATATATTTCTACCTAGGCCTAGCTAGCCTGAGGAGGAGAAAGGAAAAGAGAAGGCCATTTGATGCACAACAGCACAACTGCTGGCCGCCACCCAGGCTGGACCCCGCGTGCAGAGGATTATGATCTGGAGTACTGGCTTTGCCTGACCGCACAAAGCCTGTTTGTTAAATTCCTAGACACAACACCTGTCTCAGGGACTTGGGTTCCTTTGTGGGACTCCTTATCTTTTTGTAAATGTAATATTAGAGGTGGACTGCGCCGCTGCTACAATTTGGCCTTCCACAGAAATGCTTCAGAGCTTTGTGTACTGAACGTATGAGCCAGAAACACACATGATAGAGTTAAAAGGTGCCAGGCATGAGCTCCACTCGTCAAGCGCCAGCACCCTTTCTCCAGTGGGCTTCTCTCTATCAAAGCAAGCACTAGTGGTCAGTTACACAAGGCGCATCTCTATGACACGGCCGGCAGCAGTGTCCAGTATGCACACTGCCATACCTCACTGCAGCTGCCCCTATTATTTGCCTCCATGGATGTTTATGTCACCCCAAGAAGAGATCACAGTGCACAACCCCAGTGGCACAGCTGCTCCGCACAGGCGAGGTGTGACTTGTAACACCACCAGACCACGTTTGCATAGCTGTGTGCTCATTAACATTTTAACCTAACAAATGATGCCTTTGGCCCTGGGAGACAGCCTAGTTCACCAGGCCTTCAAGGAGGGGGACCCTGTGGATGTAACAGCAAGTTATTTAAGTGAAGGCAAGGACTGCATGGAAAGCAGCCCTGAAAGCAAGTCATCCAGAGGTCTGTGTTCTCCTCACTGCACAGGGGAAAAGGCTCAGCTGCGCTGCCAGCAGCCATAGGGGTGGGGCAGGAGCTTTGAGAAGCACACATCTACTGATGCGAGTGAGCCACCCATCCAAAGAGTGACCTATGCTGCTCAAAAATGGCCTTGCTGTGAGTAAGCCTGTGTGTGCTACAGCCAGATGAGCTGTGAATGATTCAGTGGAGACCGGAGTTCTAGTTCTGAGCTCTACCAGTTCATGCTGCTGGCACACATGGCCCTGTGGAAGGGACTAGGTTCCTCAGCTTTCTCCACACCAACTGCCTGGGGAGATGCAGGCTGACATTGAAGTAACCACCCCAGCAAGGCTCTATGCAGACAGAGGAGGAAAAGCTCCCGGCCCTCTCGGCCAGTTTTCCAAGTTTCATCTTCAAAGACTAAGCTGACTCTGAAGAATGCAGTGGCATTTCCCACTCCTAACCAACCTCTGAAATTACTGCCTGGGGTGTCAGTCAGTCAGTCATGTGCCTCTGCACATGAGCCCCCAGCCAGGAGCTCTTAGGAATTCTGATTCAGCAGTAGTTCCACCTACACAGGGCAGATGGGCCCCTCCTGACCAGGTCATCTCCTTTCAAAGGGATTTAGAGCCCCTCATGGGGAAGGAGTATTACAAATCCAGGACTCCTTTCCCTTCACCGGCAGCTTCATTCTCCTTCTCTCCTCTCACCTTTCCCTCTGGCTTTCTGTTTCTACCAAACAGACCCTCCATCAGGTCAGGGAATCTCCTAGACAACTGAAGAAACCATTTCCTAGGGCTCCACAGCCCAAGTCCCCTCCTCTAGAAGACAGCAGGTCTCTAACATGTGGGTACAGCCTTGTGGAGAAGGGCAGCCCCGCCTGGGGAGCAGGACTCTGCTATCCTCTCCCAGTCCCAGGGGTCGTCAGGTGACAGATGAAAAAAAGCCCTGAACTGCAAGAGACAGGCTCATCAAGGAATGGGGTGGGGGTGGGGGCAGTGGCTGGACACTTCAGTGTCTGATGGAGATGCGACCTGGCACCACTGAAAAGCTTGAAGATTAATGGAGAAAAGGTGAAATCAGACAGCTTTTCTGTTGGTTTCAGAGCTCCTGGGTGGGCCGATTGGTCTTGAATGTCACTGGCTACTTAATCTTGTGTATCTGAAACAGACCGGCGTGCTGGGGGAGCCTGACACTCTGTACAGGCATCAGCTGCAGAGGCAGATAAAGGAAATTGCATCAAATTTCTCCGTTAAGCCTCTTAACCAGCAAAACACTGCACGAGCACAGCAGACACAACCAGCCTGTGCCACCATGCCTGCCACACCCACACAGCCTCATAGGGCCCTGGCTGAGTTGGTTCTGGCTCATGTATTACAGACTCAGCTGCCCATACTCTGTTTCACTCACTGACTATTTTGGTTTTTAAAATACAGGCCCTTACAACCTTTGATAATTCATAGGTGCCTGCTAGATCCAATAGCTGAGACATAGGTCTACAGCAGTGGTGGTGGACCAGTCACACGGGGGCTGCAGTAGTTGCTTGTTATCACTGAAAGCTCTAAAAGGTCCATCATCCTGGGTCGAGAAGCACAGACAGGTGCCCACAGGAGGTCAAAAATCCTCCAGGGCACCCAATTAGCTCAGAACATCACCCAAACAAATAGGGCTGAGCTATTGTTTTATATCCAAAGTATCTACCCAGAAACAGATTCATAATCTCATGATGCTTTCTGCATCCTGTTTTATCAAATAGAAAAAGCCATTCAGGTTAAGTGCTAAGCCCTGAAGGAGAATGGGCAAATAAACAACAGTCTTTGCCCAGGAGCTTCTTTTAAAAATAGAAGGTGTGCCAGGGTACTCTGCCAGACTTTGTGTGTACTAAACTCCAAATGTAACAGTTTATGAGGAACCTGTCCTAAACCTAAACATAGCTCCTATCAGAACAGGGCCTCTATTGGCATATCTCAGATCATGTCCCTTAATCCTTTCTCCACTGGCTGATTCTGTAAAGCCAAGAGCACAGGACATCATCAGGTAAAGAATGGCTTGGGTTGGGTTGGGGAGACAGCTCAGGGGTCTGAGTGCCTGCCTGGCAAGTGCAAGGACCCGGGTTCCAGTCCGGTACCAAATGTGTGAACCCCAGGTATGCTGTGCTGGACACCAAAACTAGGAGTTGTGGCTCATGCCCATAATCCCAGCACTGGGGAGGTGGAAACAGAAGGTTCACTATGAATCTGAGCTTTATAACAAGACGCTGTACCAAAAATATTAAAAACAAAACAAAAGGCTTGGGTTAACTGAAGCCAACAGACCATGTATTAATTATTCTCCACATGGCATCTGAGAACATTTAAAACTCTGCATTTTCAAACACAGGAGAAAGCCACATCCTCCTGTGTCTGAGATTTGCCACGTTACAAGTACACACACGTCGACAGAGTATCACAGGCTAAGGTAAAAGGTCTCTCTGAAGCAGAACATTTTCTAGTAAACACACACAGAACTCACCATAAAGCAGACTATTACTTCTGTCTGTGCAAGGAAGATAGAAGACAAACAGCACACCCCAGGGACCCAGACAAGATGCTAACGTCACCCTAGCTAAACTCGAGAAGTTTCCCCTTGTCCACGTTTTTGCCACTGTCATTTGGTGTTTGATGAGCTCTGCAGGTAGTAAATGCAACAGCAAATTAAATTAAGGACACCCCTCCTGGACCTCTTGTCAAGGGGATGAATCCAAGACACTTAGACAGTTTGGTGGTTCTGAGACAAAAATATAATGAAAGATGGAACTGGGGAGGAATGAGTCAAAACAGCTCTTAATGGATTATGCGGGGCTCTGTCTCTCGGTGTGACCTAAGCCAGCAGCAGGCACATGAAAAGGCTTCCCTGCCATAACAATCTTACCAGCTGACCTACTTTGTGCTTTAAGGGTGAGGGTCCTAGGTTATACTGAGTCCTAGTCACAGAAAAATAATCTGGGAAGCACATATCCCATCACTGCTGCCAGGGGAGTGCCAGATCCCACGTGGAGACAAGGCAGTGATCACAACAAACGGGATTCTTCCCTCAGGGCCTGAAGGTCTACTGTGCGAGTCAGTCAGTGTTGGATTAGGAACTGAAGTGGGGGGACTCAGGCCAGAGGCCAGCAAAGGGTACCCTGATGGCAGTGAGCTACTGTTGACGATGCTCCTGAACAAAACAGACCTGGCAGACAGGACGACTGCGGGATCCCAGGGAAAGGAGACAAAGCCACGTGGGGAAAACAGCTGTAGGAAGTTTTGGCATATATATATTTAATGTATTTGGTACAGGGTCTCACTATGCAGCCTGGACTCAGTGATTCTCTCATTTTCAGGCTCCCAGCACTGGGATTACAGGCATGTGATCCATGCCCAGTCTCCCTGGCTGGCTCAGGGCACCCGGGGGCAGGGCCAGTGCTGACACGTGGTGTGGGGATCGAGCCCTAGTCCAGCACTTGCCTAAGCAGGAGCTTAGTCCACTGCACTATCTCACCAGCCCTTGGCCTGTATTTTGAGAAAATAGGAAGCTTCTGAAAGGTACCACTTCATCAGGAAAGCGACATGACCGAGTCTGTACTCAGAAAAACCCACTGTGGCTGTTGTGTGTTAGCTTGGGTCAGAATGGATTCCAGGAAATGGAGAAAATCTCTGTGAAAGTCTGAGTATGAAAGCATAGAGGATGAGAGCAGGCATGTCTGGCACCTAGACACTTCTACAGGAAAGCTGTCAGCACCAGGACAGAGCAGGGGCAAGCCAGAGTGCTGTGCGTCCTTCTCGCAAAGCCAAGCCTTGGCCCGCCCATCTGCCTGGAAGTGGGAAGCTGGGAAGGAGGGTGGTCAGGGAAAAAGGCACTGCAGACAGCCTACTAACTTTGTGACTTCTAACAGCTATAGGAGGAGTAGAAACAAGTCTGTAAAGGCTTCCTTTAAAAGGCGAGCTTGTATATGTTCCAAATACAAAATGGCTTGTGAGTTTTAATTTACATTCAGAAACCTCTTCATTTCATAGCTCCATAGAACAACTATACATATGTATAAAAGTCAGAGACCTAAATATGACAGTAGTATATATAGTATTGCATATTGTGTATGTGTTGCGTGCTTTGTCTTCACATCAGCAGCTGGTAGACGCCCTGCTATGAGATCCCCACCCCCAGGTCTTACATTTGAGCTCTAGGCTCTGAGTCCTTATTTTTGGATTAGGCTGGTGTCTAGGTCTTGTTACTGAAGTCGTATAACTTACTTGGACCTCAATCAAGTGCTTTGAGAACAGAATGAGAGTCATTTCCTGGCACTCTTATTGGAACCTTGCAAGGGTTTCACAGTGGTAAAGAAAAAAATTCTAAAGAAAAAATTTCCTGTGCAGAGGCAGGAGGAACATTGCAAGTTTGAGACCAGCCTGGGTGGGCTACAAAGTGAGCTCAAGGCCAGCCTGAACTGCATAACAAGACTGTCTTAAAAAGACAGAAAAAAAAAAAAAAAAAAGTTGCAGTCAAATGAGGGCTGGGCAAGACAGTTACACAGAATTGGAAAAACTACCTAAAACTACCTGCAAATATGTGCTGTACAGAAAATGCCTTAAGTTTTAGTTCACTTCACCTTTTTTGTGTGTGTGCCGTACCAGGTATTGAACTCAGGACCTTACACTTGTCAGGTAGGCATGTATGCTGCTGAGCTATAACCTCAGCTCCTGGTTCACTTCAGTGAAACAAAAACTGTAGGTGCTTCACTGTGGGTGTAGACTGCGTAGGAAAGATGGTTTGGAACCTTGATCAAAAGACCTGTATTGAATGAATACTCATTTCATGTACTCTGCATAAGTACTATTTTAATCTCAGAGATAGTTGAACACTAGTGAGCTCAAATGTTTACATGAACCTTATAGTGTTCTAAATAAAAATGAAATGTCCAGGACTATATGCATGTGTACATCTACCATTTCCTTCTGTAACTCCCTTTGTAATGTTTCCCAGGAAACGAATAGCTCCCCCCAAAAGTCAAATAAGAAAGCTTTTGCCACACACGGATGTGATGAGGCTGTGTTCCACAGGTGGCTGGTTTCTAAACCAAGAAAATCCGAGAATCCAGAGACCATCAGAACTCTCAATTTGTCTAGGAAAGAGACTATTTTCTCATTCATACCTGATGAGATTCCATTATACCTAGTAAGCAGGAATTGGAAACTTCTAAAACACACTGTGAATTGATAGCCTATCAAGGAAACATGCTGTACATGTTTAGTTTCATATGTAGTCAGAGATATGTGGCTCTGGTTTCCCACCCTGTCTCTCTACTCACATTTCATCCTTCTGTGACATTTTTTTTTCTTTTCTGTATTTAGTACAGGGTCTACCTATACAGATCGAATTTGTAGTGAGCCTCCTGTTTTCAGCCTCCCAAGTGCTACCATGCCCAGTCTCAATCACAGTCTCAGCACACCCTGGGGGCAGGGCTGGCATGGCATGCATGGGATCAAACTCGGGTACCTGCATCTGCCTACTCAAGTGCTTCGGGCCACTGGGCCACCTGGCCGGCCTGTCTTCTGTGCCTTAGTAAGCTCCTCGAAGGTGGCTGCTGCCCATGATGCTGAGCATCAATTGCCTGCTTGGTGTGGCCTCCCAGCCAAGTGAGCCATCTCCTTGCAGACACTGCTTTACTGAGGTCTGTTCTGGTGAGATTTGGCATACACGGGGACAACAGCCTGCTGGAAAGAATGCCACTTACAGCCACATCTGAGCTTTAGAGACGATTACTTACATTCATGCCAACTTCAATGGGTGGAATTCATGTAGTGTGGAACCTGTCCCATATACATATTTCCAGAAAGGAGAGATGTTCAGCTTCTAACCAATGCTCTAAAGACCTTTTAATCATAGAGAGGTCTGGAACACCAGAATGACAAGAGAGCTGGAAGTCCTGATTGTGCTGTGACAGGATGAACCCTAAAGTACCATGCTCAATGAAAGCTATTCGCAAAAGACCACATGGTGCGTTTCACTCATGTGCAGGTCCGGAATGGGGAACTCGGAGTCAGGAGATGGGCTGGCAGCTGTGCAGGGAAAGGCCAGTGGTGGGGAGACAGGGAGGTGTGCAGTGAGAGCAGGCTGACACTTTCATCTGAGCCAGTGAGCACACTGTGAATCTGATGACAGCTTCACGTCTGTGAGCACACCGAAAGCATGCGAGTTTATACTGTAGGTGACTTGCATGTGAGTCAGATCTTCATAACACGATTTGTAGAAGGAACCATTGTCACAGATTTCTATCCTGCATAAATAACATGTTCTTATTCTTATATCATGAAATAGTCCTCATCCCCACTTCCAGATAAATAAAGAAACTTTAAGGCATTATTACCAAGCAGCCCACAGTCTTAAGATGCCATGTTTGTTTCTCCTGTGCCACAACTGGTGCCTGCTGAAGATAAGGAAGAACAGACAGGACAGCTTGACCACTTGGCCACATGGCTTAATCTTACCATTCTGATTCTGCATGTGCTTAATCTTACCATTCTCATTCTGCGTCCTCTTCTGGAATAGAACAATGCCTCCTGAGAGTGCCCTTCTGCCAAGCCGGGGGACACTGCAGGCAAGGGCCTAATGCTGCACCTGGCACATGGTCAGTGCTCAGTAAAGATGTCTTGGTGATGATATGTGTGTTGGCAATGTTTGCTTCACATAATGGAATCTCAGCTGGACCTAGCTGAAGCAAGAAGGAAGGGTATTAATTATCACACGGAGGCGTCCACCCAGCTTCAAGAGCAGCACTCAGTTGGGACTCAAGTAATTCTCTTTGAAAGCTTCATCTCAGGCTGGCTTTCTCCATGAAGAGTGTAGTTGTCAAAGCTCCAGGCTCTCGCTGTGCCAGTATAACAGCTGAGAAGTGAGCAAATCTCTTTCCAGATAATGCAAACAAAAGTTGTGAAGAAGTTTCTCATGAGACTCATTGAGATCCTGTGCCTGTGCTGAGCCCATTACAAGGGCCAGAGGGACTGCACTGATAGTAGCTTGTGAGGCTTGAACTATGCACCTGTCTCTGAGTAGAAAATAGATCACTTCTTGCATATCCCCACCCCCAAGCTGTAATTCCTTTGCTACATATTTACAGATATTTGTCCTCTTGCCCTGGGTGAGCTATCTTTCCAGGCTGAATGGTAAATTGAAGATATTTTACGAGTCAATCTTGCATTTGCTAATCCCTGACTCCATAGGAGGCGCTTGTCTATCTCTTCCCGCACTCTGTGTGTATGCACAAACCTTCAGACACACAAGGAGCCTACCAGATGCCCCCGCTAATGAGAATCTTATATAATCAATTACACACATTTCATAACAACAGTAATCCCTTCCTGATGGCTTCAACTAGTGTTGAGGTCTGGAGGAGACAACTTTTGTGAGAAATGTGGATAAAATTATATGTCATGGGTAATTTTACTTATTGAATCTTTTCCTCGTGGTGAATTTAGAAAAGAGAACAAGAAGGCACAAACGAATGTTTTGGGAAGCCCTGCAGTGGTAGGCAGGGGCTGATGGGAAGGGGCTAGACCTCGTGGAGCGGAGCTCTGCTTTTGTGGAGGGCCGGCCCCCTGAGGAGCTGACACAGTGTAAATCAGACGCATGCCCTGCTCATTCTTCAGGCCATTTTGTTGGGCTTGAGACTTAATTTCTGGGCATTTTTTTCTTTTCCAAAAGCATAGTTTAGAACATAAAAGGAACTCAAAACTCCAGGATGTACTGTTGAGTTGTGGCCCCGGCTGGGACCCATTTCCCATCTGTAGGTACTTTCATGGGAGATTCTCGTTAGAGTAGAGGCATTTCACTCACCTGAGTCACACTCCACTGAAGAGGACCCATGCCTGCCTGTTGTTGCTAATAAAAGCAGCTTCACTGCAGGCTTCCCATGGACAAAGCTGCAAGAGCAAGCAAGAGTGAGGTGGGGATGGGTGCAGGGTTTGAAATCCAGCCTGGCTTCCAATCCTTACCTCCCTTGGGTGATTCTTTTTGTCTCCAGGTCGTACTCCATGACTACTTTATTATGCCGATTGGTTACGTGTAGGTGCCCAGGTGAGACTATAAATTCCACGGAAGTTCCCCTGTCCTGTCAAGGATGCATCTCAAGACCTAGGACAGTGCTGGACCCTCCAAAGGCATGTGACAAGTACCTGTCCAACATCTGACTCTAGAATCAACCATGTAACAGTTTCTAGTCATCACTGAGAGTTTCACATGGGATGTCCTGGGCTGTGCTGGCTGGGACTGAGGCTTATGTCCTATCCACTGCCTTCTCCTCCATCTGCCCAGAGGAGGGTTTTGTGCTTTCAGATAAACCGAACACCTATACTCAGGTCAAAATGCTTTCTCATGCTTAGGTCACATGGAAGTTTGAGTTCAATGTAGCAACCCTGTAACAAATTCTCCTGGTAGAAAAAGCTGCATGTTGGCATGCAGAAGACATTATCTTTCAACAAAGCCTAATGCTGGTAAACAGAAAGTGAAAAGCACATTGGCTCTGAGTTGAACAATGGTTTCTTGGTCTTTGCTCCATTTGCTCAAAAGGCATCACTGCTACTCAGGTAACCTGGACTCCTCAGTGTCTCAGCATAGTTCCTTATGAAAATACAGAATTACTGTATTCCCAAACTGACCAACATCCCTTCTGTTGGATGCTTTTGCCTTGTGAAGCCCCCTCTGTGATTGCTTAATGAGGGATTCTGTTTTCCTCTGTAGATGTCTTTACAAATATTTGATGCCAGATATGCTGATTTCATTCTAGGAGGGAAAGCTCTACCACAAGGCTCATCAACTGACCATCACAGCAGTGTCACTGTCATTGGGTTTAACAAGGATTTGCCAGGGAAAGGAATGACAGTTACTTTCATCACATTTCCAACTAATGAGTGACCCTGAAAAGTTTACATGAAAAGGTTTATAGAGTTAAATCCAAATAGTGTCTGAAACCCCCAGTTTTCTTTCCAGTTGTGATAAAAATTTTAAACACAATGAGACCAATTTGGAAGAAATTCGTTAAAGAGAAAACTATTTTTTCCCCAAAGAAAGTCTTACATGTTGATATACAAGGAGGACCACCAGCTGGCTGGCCAGGGCTGACAGCACCTTGTTGGCTCCTGGGATGATGGACAGGGAGGAGTGGCAAGGTCTCTCTCAGCTCACCATGTGCCTCTCATTCTTCAGTGAGGGCAGAGGAAGGATATCTTTGGTACAGCCCTCACTTGGTAGTCAAGGACAGAGAAGAGAGGACCTTAGTGACTGTGACTTGGGGAGAAATCCCTCTATTGGTTGGGCCAAAATTTACTCAAACATATAGACCTAAATTTCAGAATAGAGCTCCATTTTGGAAGTATTCACCTCACAGAGTTCAGGGAAAAGGATAGCTCACCAAACACTTGATACCTGGTCCCTATCAGAAAATGGATGCATCAGACATCTGTAGAGTATCTGCCACTTAATACCTTAAATCGAGTCCCCTTCCAGACTTGGCACCCCGGCCAGTGCTCGTTTTAGCATGTCTGGTGTTTTGTTTTTGTTTCACTTTCACAAAAATCTTAACTCAAACTGGCCTGAACAACAAGGGGTATAATTTTCTCAAAGAATGAATAGTAAGTTGGGAGGTCTCGCTTCTTCTCATAGGCCCACTCTTGCTATTCTTGAAGTGTTGGCCTTTGTCCCCTAGTTCATCTCTTTATTGTCTCAAAATGGTGGCAACTGCCCAAGCCATAAGCTCTTCACACACCAAGTATGAATGTCATTGTGGGATTTCCATTTCTTTGTAAGCAGGGAGTCATTCCTGTCTCTTGCTCTACCTCAGAAAAATTTTCTCTGCATCTAACGATCATAACTATTCCCACATACCTTCCTAAGCTAGTCACTAGCAAAGGCAATTCAATCACCATGACCAACCTAAGTTAGTCAAGACGAGGCACCTTTTGGTCATGAGTGCAGATCCAGCTAGCCTAAAACACAGGGTCACACCTGGAAGTATTAGAATTCTATTAAAAAGAAAAATCTGGGGAAATAGCTGTCATGTATCAAACATACCACCCATGTTCCCTGGGAGGGAAGAAGCACTGATGAAGAAGTTCACTGTGTGGTTGCTGTAGCAGTTATTTGATCATTAATTTTAGAACAGACATTCTTATTTACTTAAAATTTTATTGTTTTCTCTGAAATAAAGACAGGTCCAAGAAGGAAGAGATAATCTCTTAAACTTCAAAGTACTGGTGCTTTAACTGACCTGTGCATTTTTTACTGGATGGATGGACAGGTTCTGGCAAATCCAGGAGCTGTGGGGGTGTGTACACAAGAGACCCAGAAAAGTCCTTAAGAAGCAAGAGGTTTTCAAAAAACCCAGTGAGTGCTCTCCACATGACAGACACAGCACCAAGGAGGCAGTGCCAGGGCCTGCCTTCATCTCATTGCATGAGTTTGCCTGGGACTTTTCCGTCTTGGGAGTTGTACCCAACCAGTCCAGCAGCCCAAGAATGTCCAGAAATTTTGAGCTTTGTCCTTCCCAGTCAGTAAGCAAGGCTAATCTATCACTAGCAGAAAGATAAAGTCAAAACCTGGTACCGAAGTCATCTCCCTCAGTAAATAGGTCCCAGAGGATCTGGGTCCTTGCTTGTCAGTGCCAGAGAGCCAGCATAGCCTGCTCTGTTCTGCAAGTTGGGCCTGCATCTCTGCCCTCCAGGGAAGCACCTAGTAGTATTTCTTTGGAAAACAATCTATAAAAGAAAGCCTCAGAGGGGGTCAAGTCGGGAGCTGAGTACAGGGTGGGCAGGGCAAGCCCAAGATTGGGGTGGGCACACAATGCAAAGGCCTGTCACATTAGAAGCAAAGGCCTCTAATGTGACAGCACAATATAAGGAATGAATTCCAGACCACCCTGAGACATCGACGTGCTGACACCATGAGAGTCCTTCTGCGGCAGACACTGTGGACCTTGGGTATACTAGTTTAAGCAGAGAGGGTAGAATTCTGTCACTAACACTCTGGATTACAGTACTTGAATAAGCTAGAGATCCTAAAGTGAAAAATAAAATTAATTCTGAGAAAAAATTACCATATCTATTAGTGTTGCCTGGGGTGAATTATTTAAGCAATTTACAGTTGTATCTATGAATTCAGATTTTTACCCATGAAATCATAATTAATAGCATTGTCTGGAGACATTTACCTCTACAGAATTAGGTGGTAGGATTTACAGCGGCTTCTGGGCAGCCACTCATGGCCATTTCTGTTTGTGTTCCCTCTTGATAAAGAAAGTGACATGAGCTACGAGTCTATCACACAAACCGACAACTGCACCATTCTTGAGGGGATCTGTGGTCCTTCCTAACTGCCTAACCTGCTGCAGTTAAATGAGATATTTCCTGGCATGTGAACCCGGGCTGCTAGGGAGAAAGGCCTCAGCAGAGAGAGCTTGGAGATAAGAACACACTCCTACTTGGAGAAGATTTCTTAAATTTAGGAATTGTAAAGGGTAGAAATTTAAAGGGAAGTACCCAACAACTCTATTCAGAGTGAAGGAAACAAGGCAAGACATTGCTTGATATCTTCTACCTTCCCTGGTATAGAACTTAGAATACTGCTGCATATAGAAGAATACAGAGGCTGGGGAGGTGGCTCAGTGGAATAAGCGCTTCCCTGACAAGTGCAAGGGACTGAGTTCAATCGCCGGTTCCACCAAAAAAGAAAAAAAAGAAGAAGAATATAGTCTCCACCTTCCAGGATATGTGAATTTTGGAGATGATGGTATTAGGGACTCTGAAGAACAGGAGGAAATGGAAAAGACCAAAGCCTACCATGCTCTAGAGGCCTACAATAGCCAATGTGAAACATGAATATGGATTGAAGATAGAAATGCTGGCTATGTCATAAAGATGGGACCTTGAAATGACACTAAGCATCAGAAATGAAGGATTTGGGGCTTGAAAAGTGACCTGAGTTCCAGGAGGGCAGGAAGCTGGCCAGCCTTGTCCACTGTCTTATTCCTAGTTCTGAGAACTAGGCCTGACACATAGTAGGTGGCTAGTAAGAGTTGCTGAACAAAACAGATGGGCCCCGGCTGCAGACTAATTAGCCAGCCCAAGCCCTCCTGAGACCTGCTGGCCTCCCCCAACTTCACAGTGTGCTTTTGTCCAACTCTCACTCATAATGGTACGGTGGCCTCTGCAAATGTTTTGACTTCCACTGATAAAACAAACTTAGGGTCATCATTGTCACCTGGCCCAGACTCCCAAAACAGATCTGGTGTTGAAAGAAGTATCCATTGAAAGAGTTTGGCTTTCCCTTCCGTTAAGTGGCACAGGGATTACAAAACACTTTACGCATCTGGACACTGAACCCAAGCTTTTTCCGTGTCTTTCCAGAGAAGCACTTCTTTAGCTGCCACTCATCCTGGCCACCTCCACCTGCGGAATGTCTAGAGTTCATTCAGATAGCAGCACCTGTTACCTAGAACAGGAGTGACTAAGTAAGATGATGCCTCAAC
Source organism: Ctenomys sociabilis (assembly GCA_004027165.1). Lineage (NCBI taxonomy): Eukaryota > Metazoa > Chordata > Mammalia > Rodentia > Ctenomyidae > Ctenomys > Ctenomys sociabilis. The sequence goes on from PVKA01005276.1 coordinate 51,588, forward strand.
TGGATATTCTCTATCCTGTGACACAAGGACAACAAAACCAAAAGCAACCTCTTTGCTGTAATATGAAGGTCATTTCAGATTAGTAGCCTTTTGCAGCTATAGCCTGCCCTATCCTGTGTTGTTTTGCCTATTACTCAATGTTCTTCAGAAGAAATAAACAATATAATACATATAGATGTGTAGAAGTTTATGCATATACACTCCCCTACCTGTGGAGTCTGAGAACTCCAGGCAGGACATCTGCAAGATGGAGAACAGAGTTGTGGGTGACAGAACTCAGTCAGAGTCCAGAGACCTGAGAACCTCAGTCTGGAGCCCAAAGCCTGGGATCCTGGGTGTGTGGATACAGGTCACAGAATATGAAAGGGAAGCAGCACAGGAGAAAATAGATGTATTAGCTCCAGCAGAGAGAGGAAATTGACCCTGCCACAGCCTTTGGATCTGTCTAGAGCCTGAGCAGATGGTGTGTTGTCTGTTCACATTGATAAGAGCTGATCTTCCTGTTGTCCACTCATTCAAATGAATCTCTTCCAATAGTGTCTCCATGGACATACTTTTGACTGGCTTTAGGGATACCTAGATACCAGGTATCTAGGTATCCCTAAAGCCAGTCAAAAGGGAGGTCAACCATCAGGACAAGAGATTTCAACAGCAGCTAGGGCTAATTTGCCCACGTGAGTGAGCAAGCAAGCTAGAGAAGAATTCAACAGTGGTCGTTACATTGCATGCTGTTGTCTTCAAATTAGTTGTTCAGATTGCCATACATAAACACGCAACATTTGTCCAAAAAATTAAATACATAAAAACGTTTAAGCATTAATGTTCTTTTCAATATACTAGCATAAATCAGCAGTGCAATTATCCCAGCTATCCTGCGTATATGCATGTAGATTTATTTTTCTCTTCTTTCTTTTCTCCTTTCCCTCATCCCAGCTGTCCCTTCCCTCTGAACAGTCTCTTTCCCTTTCATAGTATCTATTGTAACTTTCAGATTTTATTTCTTCTTTTAGGTTTTCTTACAGTAGGGAGACAATATATTTACACATACAGGTCTGACTTATTTCACTTATGAGTATCGTCTTTAGTTGCATTCACTTGCCTATAAAAGACTTGAGTTTATCTTTTCTTTATAGCTAAGTAATACTCCATTGTATAAATACCACATCTTTTTTATCCAATTTTCCTCAGTTGATGGGCATTTGGGTTGCTTCCAAGATTTAGCTATAAAAATAAACCTGGGTGCACATATGTAGCAGTGTAGTAAGATGTCTTCAGTTCTTCTGAAAAGATACCCAGGAAGGTAATAGCTGGGTGGAATGGGCCTTGCAATCCTAGCTTGCTGAGGAGTCTGCACACGGATCTCCATAGTGCTTATCAGCCTGCACTCCCACCAGGAGTGGAGAAGGGGTTCTAAGGGGCCAATTCTTAACTGCAGCAGAATTGTAACAGGAGTTGAATTAGATTCCCTTGGGAGTGGGGCTGTGTGCTCTGCCCCTCAATACGTCTTGCTTTCTTCTATTTTGGTTAGCATCTAAGGCCTTTGGCACCTGTTGGGCTGACAGATCTGCCCTACTCTTTCATTATACTACCTGATTCTTTTAGGGAGATTGAGGTCTCCATATGAAGCAGCTAAGATCTCTTCTAGCTTTCTGACTCTGATACGTGCATGGCACCCTTGCAATACCCGCTTGTAAACTGGCAAAAATTGAACAAGACCTGTTTCATAGCTGAGATAATAGAGTACAGAAGTGCCACCAGGTACAGACAAAGGCCACAAATTGTTATTTAACTTGGAAGCCTGTTTTTCCTTGCAAACTCAAAATATGATAGCTTGATACCAAGTCCAGGTATACCATTTCTATTGGAAGCCATACTTATATTTTCTTGTAAAGTGCTTTTGAATTAATAAAACAACCTAATGTGTAAAAGTAAAAAAGTATCTGCCTGTAGAGACAGATGTGGAAGAGGACAGAGGATCAAGTCAAAGGTTGAAGGACTGAAGCTCCCCATACAGTCCTGTGCAAATCTGTGTCAGGAAGCTGAAGAGTCTATGCTGGAAGCCAGGAGACAGATGTCCAAGGTGAAGATGAAAACTGGAGCTCCCCCAAAGAACCTGAAGGGAGACTGCATGCTTCCTTCCCCTTTTTATTCCTTTCAGGCCACAAGCCCATTGGTTTATGCTACTCACAAACAGGATGGGTATTCTATCTCTAGGAAACACTAGCCACACCCAGAAATATGCTAAACCATTCAATCAGGCATTTCTTGCCCAAGTTGACACAACAATTAAGGGTCATAGTGTATTTTAGCAAGTCACAGTGGATATATTTTACATAATTTTTATCGGTGATACTCAAAATTTGATGTGTCTTCCAGTGCTCTGAGCATCTTGCTGAAATGCAGATTCTATTCCAGTGTGTCTGGGGCAGGGCTTGAGAAGCTACCCATGTTTGCTACCTTTGTTTGAAATTTCTAGCAAGTTTCCAAGTGATACTAATCTGCAAACCACACTTGGTAGTAAGATCTCATATGTGCCTCCTCATTCCTATTAGATTAATTGAGAGTAGAGTTTGCTAAGAGTGTTCCAGTACTCATGCTGCATACTGAGAGATTCTGATATAATCAGTATAGCCTGGGCTCAGGTTTTATGTTTTAAATACAGATTATTTTAATATGTCTGCATGAAGGCTGGCCAAATAGCTTAGCAGATTAAAGCACCTACAAGCAGGCACAGGGGCCAGGGTTCGAGCCCCAGGACTGTTGTGCCAGCCCCGCCCCTGGGGCAATTGAGACTGGGCATGGTGGTGCACAGCTGTAATCCCAGCTCTTGGGAGGCTGTAAACAGGTGAATCACTATGAGTCCTGAACACCCTGTAGACCCTTCCCTAAAATACAGGAGAAAAAAAATAATAATATGCCTGCATGGTTGAGAATATTGAGCAAAGTGACATAAATCCTCAATGTCAACTTTTACTTTCAAGAATCTTCTGATTTAATTGGTTTAGGGTGGGCCCAGGCATTGGTTTTTGTTTTTGTTTTTTCTCTTAGTTTAGATTTTATTTAAATCAATTCTATTCAACACTGAGAGCAAAGGATGTAAAGTGCTGACCTAAATGTAAAATACACAAAAGAAAACAAAACCCCAGGCATTGCTTTGATATTTGTTTTCTGTTTTTGCTTTTAAAATCGCAGGTTATTCTAATATGCCTCCAGGGCTGAGAACACTGGGCTAAGTGGCATTAATCCTCAGTATCAATCTTTAGTGTCTAGACTGAATCCTAGATCTATTAGGAAGATATTCAGTTTATGGGGCCGGAGAGATGGCTCAATAGAGAGCTGGGGAGATGACTCAGTAAAATAAATGCTTGCCTGGCAAGGGCCTGAGTCCAATCCCCAATTCTACCATAGATAGATAGATAGATAGACAGACAGACAGATAGATAGATTTGTGGTGCTTTTCCAACCCTCAGTCAGCCATTTGATCTTTGACAAAGGAGCCAGAAGCTTACATAAGAAAGATGGTCTCGTTAAACAAGGGTGCTTGGAAAACTGCCTACACACATGCAAAAGATTAGATCTAGATTTATGTCTCACATGAACTAAAATCAGATCAAATTAATGGATCAAAGATCTAAATATTAAAACAAAGACAATCTACTTAAAGATAAAAGAGATAGTAGCTCTTGATGATACAGGTGTAGGCAAGGACTTTCTAAACAGCTCCCCCAGTTACACAAGAAATAACATGAAGCATCAACAAATGGAATTATATCCTACTAAAAAGCTTCTGCACAGCAAAGAAAACTGCCCAGAGTGAGGAGACAGACGACCTACAGAATGGAAATTAAACATTGCCACCTAGTCCTAGGGCAGATGACCAAGATCAAAGCCATATAAAGAATTAAAAACATGACATGCCTCCAAAAGAAAAGACCCTATCAAACAATGGGCAACAGGAATGAAGACTCTTCTAGAAGTACAAATAGCCAATAAATACATGCAAAAGCATTCAATTTCTCTGGCCATTAAATATACTGAAACCGTACTGAGATTCCACATTATTCCATAAAGCATAGCTACCCCTTAAATTCAGCACTACAAATGCTGGTGGGGCTGCAAGGAGAAAAGAACTGCTCTTCACTGTTGATGGGACTAGTACAACCACTATGGAAATCAATATGAAAAGAAATTCTGAAAATTCTGATCAACTCAGATATTCTGCTTCCAGGTATTTTCCGCAAACAGTTAAAGGAAACTGCCAAGAACATAGGTCTGTGGATGGATGGTTGGAAGAAGAGACTCAGAGTCTACAAGAGAGGAAACTAGTTTGGCCCCCACGCCCTGTATTCCCATCCCAAGCCCCTGCAGGAGATACAAACAGCCAGAAGCATCAGCTTTTTCAGAGACAGTTCACCCTCTCCACCAAACTGCCACCTTCATAGGAGCAGAACTAGAACCTATAATTTCTTTGTGCTTTAAAGCCCAGGCTCTGATCTTTTGGGGAAACAGAGGGCAGAAGAACTTGGCTCCATTGAGAGCCTGCTCTGATCCACAAAAAGTTCTGTGATATTTCACATCATTCATTTTCTTGACCAAAACCTTCCATCTTCCAGTCAGAATAGTAGAATTCATAAGCCTACATGCTTAAAAGTTAAAGTGAATGAATACATACATGGACCAATATGTGACCAAAAGAATGTCTACAATTTAAATGTGTACCCCTGTAGGATATCTAATGCAGGTGTACTGCCAACACAGACTAGGACCACACCTTGAGATAAGGTGGCCAAAACATGCATTGCCTTTGCTCTTCCATAGCTCACAGGCCAAGGCAATTAGGGTTGGGGCCAGTCAAGTGGCTCAGTGGTAGATTGCCTGCTTAGCACGAGTGAGACCCTGCATCCAATCCCCTCCAGTAGCAAAGTAAGCGCACATAGGGAGGGAGGCCTGGCCTGCAGGCTCTAGGAGAGAGCTGGGACAGCACAACGTAACCACCTGAAGCATCCGCAGCCTCCTGTGGATGGAGCTGACCAGCAGATGTAACCTCAAAGGTCAGGGGCAGCGTGGGGAAGCCCTGGGCTAAGAACTCCATGTCCAGCTCCATGTCCAGCGCCATGCCTGCGTGGGTGGGTGGTGGAGGCAGGGCTCATGCTGGTGCTGGTTTCCACAGTCTCAAATTGGTTGGAACTGCATTGGGCTAGGAATAATAGGGACTGTCTGCTAAATGTGGCTTCATTCTTGGTCACGTGTCATTAGATAATCAGCTAGTTTTCTTATTTTAATTTGTTTTGAGGGGTTTTTTTTAGGAAGACTATTAAATACAAATTTATTTTTTCATTGTAGTAGAGCTTATTCTCTTATGAAAGCTTCCTGAGAAAGCAGGAAGGTAGACTTTTCTGAGTCTTGGCATCTTTGAAAGTATCATTATCAAGAAAGAAGGAAATCAGAGCTTGAAGACTGGCAGGGAAGTTGAAAATAGAAAAATGGAGCAAATGATGTAATTGCTGTAAATGTGTATCAAGACAGAACAGCAGCAATGAACTTTAACAATTCTTAAACCTGCAGAAGGAAACAGTACAACAGCCAGGAACAGAAGATGACAAAGGAAGGAAGGAAAAGAAAACAGACTTGGGCAAAGAACTAAAGTGTGAAAAGTGTGCTACTTCCACAGGAAAAGCTCACTGCGTTGTTGCCCAGTATTGGGTACTCCTCATGTTGGCACCCCCCTGTGCCACTCGCTCCTGAGGCCTGATAGCCTCAGGTGGCCTAGACTTGCTTTTCGGAAGGTCTGCGGGCATCTTCCATCCTGTGGATCTGAGATTTCCCCATGACAGCCTGAGTGTGTGTCTTTTCTGCACATACTGTCTGGGCCACTCGAGCCAGAGGCCAATACTTGGCGGTTCTAAAAACAGTTCTTTTCTTACACCTTTGGCTGTTTCAGTGCTGTTTTCTATGTTCTCCATTTCTAGAATTCCTATTAGTTACATATTGGATTGTCACAATTATTTTTTTAATTTGATCCTGTGTTTTTGCTCTGTACTTTTGCTCTGGTGTATTTTAATTATACAGAATGTTAGGTTTCATTGTAGCCTTTTAAACCATACATATGTCTACTATTTTCCATCTCCTTTTTTAAAAAAATAATTTTATTGAGAAACAAATAGCAATGAGACGGTTTCAAAACCGATGAGTAGGACAGTTTCAATAATTAATATATTGCATATTGTTGTCTTAGTGGTTATTCCATCTCCTCTTTTGAATCTAGTTTGTGGGAGATTTTATTAACTCTATTCAACTCTTCTATTGACTTGCTAACTAATTTTTCTTCTTTCTTTTTTTAACTTGCAAGAGCTTTCCCTATTCTTTCAAAATTATACCCTATTTCAAACATTTTCTTTTATTTCTCTGTGAAAATTCATCATGCCACATATAACATATATTTTTATTTGCTTCTGCCTCCTGGAGCTTTTGTTTACTTTGGATTTCTTTGACATTTCCCATCTATCTCTACTGTAGTATGTGTGTTCCATTTTCAAGGTTTTAGAATTGTCAAGAATTATTGCTAACACAGGTCTATATTTACAACAGTCATTTTGATGCCTTCTTTGCTTTTGTTTTTTGATCTAGGATCTTGCTATGCAGTTCAGGATGCCCCAGCCTCAGGTTCCCTGGTTCCCAGGTGCTGTGGCTGTGGGCTCGCTGGGCTGCTGACAGCCAGCGCCTAGCACAGAGGTCCTGGAGGTGGGCCTCCTCCTGCTCCAGAGAGGAACCTCCATAGCTGTGCTCAGGAAAGCCCTGGGCCCAGCCAATACTTTTCCAGAATTCTCACTCCTGAACTCTCTTCCTTCTCAGCCTCCCTTCTCAGCTGTTGGACCACAGTGCAACCTGAAGGTTCTCACTGTCTCTTCACGGCATTTCCCCAATCCATCCCTTGCTACCAAACTCCAAATTGGTATCTGTTACTCAGAGGGTGCAGAAGAACATATTCACAACATAACTCCACATAAAGTGACCAAAGCCATGCTTTGTGCAGGTAACCTAGTCATCCACCAGAAGACACCTGCTCATTTGAGACAAGCCACTAACGCAAAAGGTGAATTGAGGAAAACTGCTTTTCTTAAACTAAGACACAAACACAAAATTGTGCTCCCTTTTTCGTTAGTAGTAGTAGATGTTGAACTCAGGCTCTTCATACCATGTGTTCAGTCCTTAATTTTTTGTTATTCATTTTTAGCCAGGGGCTTAGGCTCAGGCAGGACTTGAACTCATGATCCTCCTACTTCAGCCCCCTAAGCACTGGCATTAGGCTTGCACCATGGAAAGCGCCACCTAAGCAGAGCTTCTGTGCAGCCGGAAGTGTATTTTTAGAAGCTGCCTTTGTATAAAAGTGTGCTTCTGTTGTTTTAACAGATGAAAACAATGAATGAGGTATTCTTTGTTTATAGATTTTTCTCTTCCCAATCTTGTCATAATAGCATGGTTATTTTCCCAGCATGTACAGTTGGGGAAAAAAGTTGAAATCATCTGATTCTGCTCATTTGTTGATACATTTCCCTGGCCAGGTATCTGCCAATCTATTCATTTATCCTTGCAATTCAAAGTTGGGAGATAATTGTTTTTAGAATAATTTTTGATTGAATTAGAATCTTTCACAGCTGCAAATTCAGGAATTATTCTTCTCCCTTCATAATTTTTTTCATCTTGATTTAGATTATCACAATTATAAAAACTGTTCTGGTTTTTTTCCTTACAAAAAAATTATGGCTCCCAGTTGGCTCCTTTCATTCTCTAAAGAGTACTTTCCTACTCACTATCTTTCCTCCCATTCCCAAACATTTCTTTTTTCCCCTCCTTTTGTCTATCTTCTAGGAGAAATTGTAGTCTTATCCTCCATGTTACTGATGTAAGCTCTACCCTGTGGGTCATGCTGCTTGCACCCCATGCAGAACTCAATGGCACTGTTGCTGGTCTGGCTTCCTTCTTACCACTCCTGGCTTTCTTTTCTCAACATCACACTTGATCTTGTGCCGCTTGATATGGTGGTTGCATTATAAGACCTTCATTTCAGAATGGCCCCACCGATCCCTTTTTGTCCCTATTTGACTAAGGTAATGTCTTACTTTTCTCAATATTGAGATAAAATACCCAATGCCCAAAGTTAAGTGAGGAAAGGTTTATTTAACTCTGCAGAGGTTTCAGCCCATACTCAGCTGGCTCCAAGACATGGTGGCATGTGGCACAGGGGCAACTGTCCGTGGAGGCGGAAGGCAGCCCAAGCAACAGAGAGGGAGGGAAAGGGCATGAACCTCTTTCTGTCCCTTATATTGCATGCAGGCTACCCACCCTAGGGCGGGTATAGCACTTATACTTCTAATGCCAGCATTGTAGGAGGAGTCAATCACAAACCAGTTTGAGTCACCTCTGGGAAGTCCCATTTAAGACTGCATGAGGCTTTAGGGGACATGTAGACCCAAGCTATGAAAGGGAGTTGTTATTATAACTTAGAGCAAGTTATCTCTATTCCTATGCAGTCACTCTAAGTCATTAGTTCTAAGGGATCACAATTATCCAGGAATGTGTGGGGTCAATTTCTGGTCTGCCCTGGTGCCAAGTCATCAGGCTGTTCTACTGTGCTCCCAAACTGAAGCAGGTCACGGTCCACATGCACACAGGCTCTGTCACCCCAGGCCTGTGAGCCGAAGTGAGGTGCAGAGCACATAGTTCATTGCTTCATCACTCACACTATCCATTTTACTGCCTCTGCCGGAAAGAGGTGAAAGTGCTCTGCCCTCCCTCCAAGGTATCAGCCTCGACATGCTAGGCCAACTAACCGTGTCACAAGCTCTGACCCACTGCAAGCACTGCCCAAGCTTTCTATCTCTGCCTGTCTTAGACAGTCAGCCACACTGAGCCACTCACTGTCTGCTGAGCAGCCCCAGCCTGCATGAACGTGTGCTGATGTGAAGGGTCATGTCTGTACGAGAGGTCTTGTGCTGAGCCAGGTGCTTACACTTGGTAGCAGAACAACAAGGAAAAGGAAAGTGGAGGAGTGCGTGGGAGATCCTCCCCTCCTCCTTCAGGTGCGGGTGCAACTGCCTGTGTCACAGGAAGTTCAGCCACCCTGGATATGTTGTGGAATTGTTTTCACCATTAATTTGTATCTATCAACAGTGTTAATAATGTCTGTGAGCTTCCAGCAGTTGGGTTCTGTTTGTGGAATTAGAATCTTATTCTGCACATTTGCAAATTTAGAGGTTCACACACATTATTCTCTGGTGGGAAGCCCAGAGAGGGCGCTGGCTGCTAACCCTGGGCAGCACATTTCATAGGAATTGGCATTTCATCGATGTGATCCAACACGGAGCAACAGGCTTCGGACAGCAGCAAAAAACCAAGCTGAGGAAACCCACTCTTGCTCCTGGCTGTCTTCACTACTGCACTCCTGTCCTTGTGGTCTCCCTTGGCTTGTCTCCTTTTCTGCATTACAAAGGAGTTTGCACTTATTTCACCTCTTCCCTTTCCAAGCAGACTGTGCCTGGGAGGAAATTTCATGCTCTACTTTCTCCAGTCCCAGAAAGTTGGAGCCCTGTGGAGGCCTCTGTGCTGGCCCCAGGGAACTGCCTTGAGTCTGCGCCGTCGCCACGGCCTTCCCAGGTACATGCAAATACTGCTGCTTTCTATTCATTGTCTCTCTACCCACACACGCCTTTCCAATTACCTCCCTGCTCTAGCTCACACCTCGGGGCTCCTCGCACAGCTGTCATCACTTAGGTATACATTCTGTACTTACATTGCTGGTGTTATTCCGCACAACCATTGTGTGTGTACATTTCCCACAGTCATGCTGCACACTCCTTAGACCAAGGGAGCCTGGTCTTCCGCTTCCCTTCTTCCAGCGTGCTGTGCATGCCCACACATCGAGGCCCCCCAAATTGAGATGATTGCACGTTCCCTTTTGCGCATACACCCCCAACTATAATGACGGGTTCTTTCCCCCCTCTAGTTTCTCTGTTTCTTAATCACTTCTCATTTCCCTCCCCATTAACTTCAATTCCACAAGGTTTTGGATCGAGTTTTGGTGCACAAAGCCAGGAAACCTCTGTTCTCTACTTTTATCTACAGAGCTGTAACTTTATACAAGTCATTTGCCGTCAGTGAGCTGTGGATGCTAACACATCTTTGCAAGGGGAAAATTATAATGGCTTCCCCCATAGAGTTCCTGATTGCTACTGCTAATAATAAGCTCATATTGCGCTCCTAACTCTGCCGAAGAAGCTTCAGAGCTTGCTAGTGATTTTCTTGTTCCACATTTCCCTGTCCCTGTGCCATCTGAGCGTGTGAACTGAGAATCCTTTCTGCCTGACAGCAGGTGAAGCACAGCATTTCTCATAGGAAGCCCTAGCCTGACACAGGTCCTCAGGAGCATTGTTCTGAAGGCTGGAGGGTCCTGGAGGCCAGTGCCATCTCTTCTGAGCACCCGACTCAAAGCATGGGATTGGAAAAGACCTTATAAGGGTCACAAACAAAGCTGTTGCATGCAGAGAGGAGGACTACAGCCTCCCTGCCCACAACCAAACCTTCCCAAACTCTCAAATTGGTTATGGTGCTACAGCCCTGGTCATACAATATCCTGTATGGCTACCATTTCATTCCAAAATACTGCACACTTAGCTTTTATCCCAGAGAAGCTCACTGGTGTCAAATTCCTTCCAGTAATAGCCCTGGCTTTTCCAGTGCCTGATTCCAAATAAATCATATATGGTCTTATTTCTGAAATTGACATCAATTGATGCTAGGCCTGGGATTTATATAATAGCTAAGATGTTTATGAGCACCACGCCAGTAGAACTATCTGCTCTACAGTCACACTGTCCTCTCCAGCGAGGATCAGGTTGCAATTGTAGTTCGCTGGCTGGAGCTCTCTGCTGTTTCTAGACATTCAGATCTAAGTCCTAGGAAAGGGCAGAATAATACTCTATTATTGTTTGTGGAGTGGAGGAACAGAGAAGAGCATGAAGGAACTTTAGAAAGGATTACTTTTCAATTTCAACATGAAGGACCTGGCAAGATGGTCCTTTCCTCAAGACAGTGAGTGATAAAAATGCTTCATTTACTTATTCTGCAGAATGACTTTGGGCTGGGACACAGAAAAGGTTCCAACTTACTAAGTAGTTTTGTTAACTTGATTCTCCCCTTGTAGTTTTGTTCAGTGCCAGGTCCAATTGGAAGTTCCTGGAGGTTCCCAGCAACAGCATCTCCTGACTGTGTCGTTATTACTGGCTGCTCTGGGACTAGCAACCATTCCTGTAAAATCTTCACCATCCTCCATGCCCCTGCAGATACTCCTTGCGACTTTTTCAGCGCTGTTTCTGCAGTGTGGTTCCAAGCCAGAGCACTGCTTTTTTGAGTAACTTCCATCTGTTGCTGCTCCAAGTCTTCGGCTGCTCAAGGTGTGGTCCATGCACTCACAGCATTGAAATCATTCGGGAGCTTGTTAGAAATGCGGGCTCTTGGACTTCACCCCAGACCCACTGAAACAGAATCTGCATTTTAACAAGATCCCAGGTGCTTCCTATGTGCACTAAAATGTAAAACATTTCCCCACTACAATTCTGATTCAATAGGTCTTAAGGAGTGCCCCAAATTGTGCATTTTTGAATTAGATCCCAGGTGACACTGATGCAGCTGGTCCAGGGACCACCCTTTAAGTAGCAACACTTCAGATTCATTAGGGAAAAAGTATATAAAGGCCCCCTCACCACCTGTGGCTACCCACCGAGGTGAGGCACAGATGACCAATATGTTCTTGATAAGGACACCGTCTCTCCATCACAGCTGCACACCAGATCACCCAATGATGTTGACAACACTAACCCACTGGCCTGTCCCTGTAGTGTCTAGCTTGAATGATTCAGAAGGACCCTTTGACTTGAATTATGTGGTAATTCCTTGGGTCATTATAATATGGGGAACTACTGGCCTAGGAGGACAGCCTAAAATCATTGAGTGTCCCCTGCCTCCTCCTCCTTCCAAGATCTCTTATCTTTCCTGCAGCTCTAATCTCTTACATCTGGAAGACTTTAAACTTCTAATTCTCCATCAAGTGCCTACTTTCCTTCAAGGATCACAAGAACACTTGTGGAAGGGAAACCATAGCAGCCCTTGGGTTGATGCTCTAAGGAAACTCTAACACTGACTTCAGAGTGTACCAAGAAATAATTCCCTCCTCCCCCCACAGTCTTTGACATGAAACAGATTTTGGGAAAATGTCATTCTTCAAAACAAAAAGAAACTTCCAGAAAGGGCTCCTGGTACTATAGAAACATTTTCAAGGCCTTCCTTCTTCACACATTGAATGGAATACCAGGTGTCTGTAAGATTCTTATATAGCTCTGAGTCTTTTGCTCAAATTACCTAACAATTCCAATCCTGAGGAGCATTCGTGAGGCTGAGGCAGGAGGCTCACCACAAGCGCAAGGCCAGCCTGCACTACATGGTGAGACCAAAGAAGAACGTGAGCTCACTTGCTGGTAAAGCCGGGCTGAACAGCACAACTAGGTGGAGACCCCACACTCACAAGCCCCAGATGGGGTTTCCCTCTCATTGCAGGCCTCGCCGAGCTCTGCCAAACACAGTCCAAGTCCTGGCCACTTCACGAGAACAGAAAAACTTACCTTGAGGAGGCTCTTGGATAGTGGAAGGAGTTTAACGCAGTTTTCCAGGTTTCTGTCCCAAGCACACTAGAGAAGCAGGACGAGAAGTTATCTTCTCAATGTAAGAGGGGTAGTCACTAAATCGCCTGCCAAAAGGCCAGAGGGCAACAGTAGAAACAAGACCTTTATGTTGACCTTGCACAGAATTCTCAGAAGGTAGGATTCAGGGCTGGCCATCCTGATTGGTCCTCCAGGATCCACCTGTGAAATGCCTTTGGAAAACTAACCAATCAGGCTCTCACAACCACAGGGGACTCTTTTCAAAGACAGAGATCCTGTGAGCTGTCGCGAGAACACCGCTGATCCACTGTCCAATCAGACTATGACTCCACCGATGAGTGGGCTGGGAGTTGGGGGGTGAGCGGGCCCGGGGGGGTGGGGCGTTGGATCCGGTATGCAGTACAAACATGGAGCTTAGAAAGAAAGAATTCCCCTTCCGCTCACTCACGCTTAGCCAGCAGCATTATGTGTGGGCCTATAAGAACTTGAGGCTGCTGCAAATGAAAGAAGAGAAGCCTGGTGCCAAGTAGTTTTCCAGTAAAACAGTTTTAAAAGGGGGCGGGTGGGGAAAAAAATACAATGCTGACCAGAAGAAGGGACAGACTTTTAAAAGTCACTGAAAAAGACAGCGGAGCCTAATTCCAGAGAAACAATACCAATCAGAGACCCTCTCTGCTTTCCTGACTGGAAATGTTACTGTGGGGAGAAAAGGGAGGCGGGAGAGGGATACCCACAGCCGGAGCCTGGGGTTTGCCGTGGATACATTGCTGACAGTTAGCCAAGAGCCGGCTAATTGCTTCTGATTGTTGTCTCTTTTCACATTTATTCATCTAAGCTGGGGATGTCTCCCAGGCCCCACAGATATAATTAGAGTTGAGTTTCTGTCTCAGGCTTGGGCTTCTCCTTGGGAAATTAGCAAAGCACAGAGATCTTTGGTTTTTAAAATATTCAAATGA